>PISX010024246.1:0-28337 GCA_004024625.1 Mellivora capensis
TTTTTCTTTTCCTTTCTAACCTTTCGTCACTGACATGATTACAGAATCTATGGAGATGATCATTTATTTAGTGTCTGTCCAACTTCTCTGTAAGCTTCATGAGGCCGGAGATATACTTATCACATTCTTCTTGTTTCTAGGACACTACCAAGCATGTAGTAGGTGCTTAAGCCAAAGAGGGGTCCAGGCTAGATAAGCCCCATGTCTCTAAGTATCAAAACAGCAATTTCATCTAAATAGCTCATTCTTAGGAAAAGCAAGAAAGTGGAAGGAAGGAGACTAATCCAATTGGTAGGCATATATATGCATACCCCAACTGGATTAATATATAAGCTCATACTGACACATGTATTCAGTAGTAGAAGCTAATGTATTATTAGTATATCTATATCTAACTTAAGTTATTCTACATCTCTTTGTCTCTCTCCTTATATGTAAAATACCAATTAGATTCATATATTTAGTAACATTATTAATTAATATAGTGTATTAATTACAGAGAAAAAGAAATAAGACAGGAAGATACAAAGATATGGAAAAATTCAGAGATGATTTGCTGACAAATTTTTTTAACAATAGAGAAAAACACAGAATACCTCAAAATTTTTTTAAGAAATCATTAAACTTCTGGGGCATCTGGGTGGCTTGGTCAGTTAAGTGTCTGCCTTCAGCTCAGGTCATGATCTCAGGGTCCTGGGATGGAGCCCCGAATCGTGGGAGCCTGCTTCTTCCTCTGCCTCTGCCTCTGCTTCTCCCCTCACTTGTGTTCTCTCTCTCAAAAAAATAAAATCTAAAAACAAAAAAATCATTAAGCTTCTGTGATATCTTTTTACTCTCTCAAACAGTATTTTTTCCCCTTTAAATCTACAAATCACATCCTAGTATTAGGTAAACATTAAGAAAACAAGCCAAATTACCATAGATGTGCAAACTATAAATTTCAGTGTTTTAAAAATCCCTGATTTGTCATATCAGACCTAAAAATACTCATTGAGTAAGTGCGTAACAATAAGTGAAAGCATATTACATGTCCTTTGAATAGGAGAAATGTATGTTGTGTGAAGAAATAAACATTACTGATTACTTTTTCTTTGTCATCATTCAAGATCTTTGTTTTTATACAGAAGCAAGATTTGTAAGTTTAGTTTGTCTACAGACCATAGAACGAGACCTCATATGTAATATTCTGACAATTCTGTAGGTCATATTCATACTATAATTGATCTATAAAGAAAATAGATTATTTCGGGATGCCTGGGTGGCTCAGGTGGTTGGACGACTGCCTTCGGCTCAGGTCATGATCCCGGAGACCCGGGATCGAGTCCCGCATCAGGCTCCCAGCTCCACGGGGAGTCTGCTTCTCCCTCTGACCTTCTCGCTCATGCTCTCTCACTGCCTCTCTCTCAAATAAATAAATAAAATCTTTAAAAAAAAAAAAGAAAATAGATCATTTCGCTGACATATATAACCTATACAAGAACCTCGGTGATAGCTACCACCCACTAATGATATTACTATTGATCCTGCCACTAGCAAATTCAAGGGCTAACATATCTGGGGAAAATTAACCCACTGAAGCTCTTCTAGGGATATACTTATATTTTCCTCATACAAACTCCTAAATACTGCCCTCTGTTACCCCTCTAAAAATCACTCTCCGTTATGTATTCACTAGGACTTGAACAAGAGGTCAGCTAAAATATCTGTTACTCTCCAAACCAGACAATTTTCCATGTTTAATTAATGCCTTTCATTTTACCACATTTTCCTGCTTGCCTTTGGGTGTGACAACTTCACATAATCCTTCAATTCCTGAAGGTATGATGAGATCTATGATAAAATCTGACTAGTGTCTTTGTTTTTTTTTTTAATCATATTTTTAATTCCTGCATAAGGAAAAGAATTGCTGTGGGTAACTCTTATTGTCCATCATAACTTCAAGTCCTTCCTGGATGTTACAAATTGAGAAATTCACCACACAGAATGAGCACCTGGGGATTTTGATTCACCTCCCTGACTAAATCAGGAAAGACAAAGAGAATGCACATGATTCTGATTTTGGCTTATAGTCCCGGTTTGCTTTTAGTCAGCAAAATTGATATTATATTCCCAAAAAGGATTGTTCATACTTCAGATATGTGTAATGAAATAATGACATAGAAAGCCCTAGAGTTTTTGTGTAAAATTTTGTTTCTACAAAGTCTAGGGTCCCATTTTTTAAATATTGAGAAAGTATAAGAACACTTTCTCCTCTGAAAAATCCACATTCTTACGAGGGGTGATTGTTTCTGGCCTACCTCTATGTTGAACAAAGAGAAAAATGGCTAACTCATTTCACCTGATGAGAGACCAGTGATAGCTCCTTACCCTTCGTGGTACAATACAAAGTCAGAGTAATTGTGTTTCAGATCTAGTTTTGAGCACTTGGGCTGTTTGACCTTGCAGTTTAACTTCTCCATCCCTCAGTTTTCTCATCTGTAAAATCAGTACAAAAATATCTTTCTCACAAGCACTAAGGGCTAATCTTGGACCAAAGTAGATACTTGTTAATATTGGTTTCTTTCTCCTAATTCAAACTCAGAAAACTGAGACCTCCATAGGTGAAGCGCCATCATTTTCTCCCCAAATCTATCTACACTCTTTCTATCTATGCATGAATAATTAATGTTTAGTACACCTAAGAATTTGTTTCCATAAGTCTTTTTTTAGGAAGCTTCTGGAAACAATGTATTCATATTCTCTTTATATTTTCTGTCATTCATGTGTTAGCATTTATCAACATGTATGGTGTGATTCCTTCTTACAAATATTCATCCATCAACACCCATTTATTGACAATCTTGTTACATACTAGACAGAGCCCAGGATCCTTATGATGTGGAGATGACAAAAATGAGCTTTCAGACTAAGTTAAGGACTTCTGACGGCTAATATACGAGTTCTGTCTGACAAAGCTCTACTTGAAATCTGAATGAAAAGGGACTAGATTTTTTGTAAAGAGGGAGAAAGAGTATCTTCAGTGGGATTCCCTAGAATCAAACTGGAGAGGACATTAGTGTGGCAGAAGTTTACTGAGGAGTGATCTAAGATTCCCATCTGTCAGGAAGTAAAGAGAGGGTCGGGTAGAGGGAGGACTGCTGCTACAACACAAGATCCAGGTGATGGCTCTGAGAAGCTCTGGACCAGGGGTAGACTTTCCCAGTGATTCTGAATTGTGGCAAGGGAGCAAACCTCTGTACTCCCACCTGCCGACCAGTCATTAGATGTGGGCTATCTCTGGGGGGCGGGTACAAATTTGGGTGAGACATTCCCCTTAGGCCCTGGGCCAAGCCCAGAAAGGGCCGCTGTTGAGAGCTGCCTGCCACCATCATGGGCAGCAGCGGGACACAGCTGTGGTGAGCCACCAGGAAGGAGGCCCCTGAAAGGGAATGACTCCAGGAGGCACATGCCGGTTTCCGGGACTGGGGAGAGGCAAGAGCAAGAGGTGGAGAAAGGGAGGAGAGAGGAGGGGACAAGGAGGAGATGATGGGAGGGGAAGGAAAGGGAGGAGTGTGGAGGGCTTGTGTCTTCACTTTTCTTTTCTTTTTTTTTTTCCTTTTTTTCTTCCTTTCTTTCTCTTCCCAACTCCCCCGTGTCCTCACTCCCTTCTTCTCACTTCCCCCCTTCCTACCTCCCCTCAGTTCTTCAGGTTTTCCTGAGAAATAAAATAACACCACTGGAAAGAGGAGGAGCAGGGGTTGAGGGTGTCCAGCAGGAACCCTCACCAGGCCCTCCCAGTGGGTGAGGCGGGATGGAGGTCCCAGCCCTCCAGTGGTGCTCTGCCTACACCCACCTAAATGAGGCCCAAGCGCCCCTCATTCACATACAGAATTATTAGAAATAAATTGTTGTAGGCCACTGCATTTGGGATTGGCTTGTTCCACAAAAGTATCACTACACATTTGATGTCCAGTGGATGGTGTTCATTAACATAAAGTTAAAGTGAACATTCTCAGGCCTGCTGAACTTTGCAGTGAATGCTTCTAACAGCACCCAGGGAGACTTCTCCCCTCGATTCCCCTCCGCCTCCTTCCTCTCCACTGCCACCACACCCTTCACTTCACTTCTGGGCAGCATCCAGCCTCAACTAACTTGCGTGCCAGACGAGTTAAGCTCTGGATCATTCTTATCAACTCGGAATTACACAAAAAAATGTGTTTGGTTTCAGCACATATAGGAAATCTTTTATTGGCTAGTATTTCAATGTATTGCTTAAGGTGCTTTAACAACAGACCCAACATTGTATTAGCCCTAAGGTTTTCTGCACTGATTGCTTTTATGACTAATTTTTTTAAAAAGATTTTATTAATTATTTGACAGAGAGATAGAGAGAGAACATGAATGTAGGCAGAGCAACAGGCAGACAGAGAGGGAGAAGCAGGCTCTCCCCTGAGCAGGGAGCTGGATGTGGGCTTGATCCCAGGACCCTGGGACCATGACCTGAGCCGAAGGCAAATGCCCAACCGACTGAGCCACCCAGGCACCCCTATGACTAAATATGTAAGTCATAGGTTATTTCCTGCATACTTAGAATATGTCAGTTCAAAATCTTTTATGTAAAACAGAGTTAATATATGTCTTAATTTTCATGGATAATGTTCCTCCTATGTTTGTAGATATTTTCTTTGAAAATAGCTAACAGGTAAGTTGTTTCAAATCTTAGAAAACTTGCTAGTTTTCTGAATGACTCTATGACTCTGCAACTTATACAATGACTTGAAGGAAAAAGAGATAAAATAACCTAACAGAATAAAATAAAATAAACAGTATGACAATGTCAGATCAATAAAAGGGCTGTCCAGTTATTTTAAAACCCAAGAACCCTCACATTAATTTCCTAGCATTCATTCAAATACACTATTTTGTATAAGCTGACTTCTTTTGGTTGAATAACTGATTTCAAAGTATCTTTTCCAGTAGTAGCACGTTAGTATTGATGTCCCAATGGCTTTGCACAAATATTTGAGGTCTCACTTTTAAAAAAGAAACAGTTCAGTGGCCAAGTCACACAACAAAGAACTTTTAAACCCCCAATACATAGTAGGTACTTAATATTTATTGAATCAACAAAAACTAGCAAAACGTTATTTACCTCAAATGCCAACTAATAGGCTTGTGAAATTTTAGTGACTCAAGAAATTTGTTAATGCTTCCTCGTGAACCTTGCTGACGATGTGTCTTTTGTGACAAATTTGTTGATTAAGACAATGACTTAATGATACTCTGCTACGTACCTACCTCTTTCCTGGTACTAAATGAACCAGGAAAGAAAGTTGGATAGTGTATGTAGGTGCGAAAAGTGTCCAGTGAAGCCAATAAATGTGGCCAACAGGCTGTATTGGGGGGAAAGAGAAAGATACTAGGATACTTGAAAAAAAAAAAATCTTTGTACTTTGCCCTGGAAATGGTTTTGAGTTTAGTTTGAATAAAGTTTTGAGTTGAGTTTGAATAAAGATGTATCTGACTGGAGAATTAATAATATTTCAGTCACAATAATGAGGAAAGATGATAAGGTCATTGCTCAGGAAGAACTAGAAAGAAGTTAATTCTCCTTACTCTGTTTCCTGCTGAGAATCTCTCTGCCATTCACTCCCTATCTCAGCTTTTTCTTGAGCTTGTTTCTTAGACGATGAGTTTCTGAGTGAGGAAAGGTGGAAAATCATTTTAAGATGTTCTACTGCAGGGCACCTGGGTGGCTCAGTGGGTTAAGCCTCTGCCTTCGGCTCAGGTCATGATCTCAGGGTCCTGGGATAGAGCCCCGCATTGGGCTCTCTGCTCAGCGGGGAGCCTGCTTCTTCCTCTCTCTCTGCCTGCCTCTCTGCCTGCTTGTGATCTCTCTCTATCTCTTTGTCAAATAGATAAATAAAATCTTAAAAAAAAATGTTCTACTGCTAGACTGGAATTTACAAGAGGAAAACAAATGGGGTGAGAAGAATAAGAAACACTCATAAAATGGGGCCTACCTCCTTGAGTAGGTGTAGTCAGTCACTGTTAAACAACGGGGACACTGGCTTAAAAGTTAAAACAAGGGAATCCTGGGTGGCTCAGTGGGTTAAGTGGCTGCCTTGGGCTCTGATCCTGAGGTCCTGGGATCGAGACCTGAATCAGGCTCCCTGCTATTTGGGAGCCTGCTTTTCTTCTCTCTCTGCTGCTCCCCTTGCTTGTACTTACTCCCTCTCTGTCAAATAAATAAAATCTTTAAAAAAATGTTGAAAAAATAATATACTGTATTCCTCTTTTGATTAAAAAAAGTAATTTTGTACATTTGGATATTTTGAGAGTTTCTTCCAGAATTTTAAAGTTATAAAAAGGAGGTTAAAAAGTGGGAAGTTTAAAGACTAATGTGTAAGATTCATACATAGTTGAAATAGGAAGACAGCTTGTGGGCCAAACTTTATCCTTTATTCCCAGCCTTCTAAATCACCGTTTTTATTTCATAGGTACTTGGGACCACATGGAATTTGGTTTGGGGATTGTGTCTGATTAAAAAGGAAAGAGAAACTTTCCTTCATGTGGTACACAGGCATTGATTTACTCACTAACACTGTTTAGGACCCACTGTATATTGCATTATCCTACACCCCGAAGGATACCTACAGCATTCAAAGAAACCTAGGGCATGCCTTGGCTTTGAAAAGTGTGCAGTCCAGTTGAGGAGGCAAGTCTTAGAGAAGAAACAGAGATCCAGAGAATAACACACACGAGTGGGCATGTGACGTGTAGGTCTGATCTGCGTCTCTGCAGGGCTTTGTCTGTATCCTGCAGGGTTTGAGATCGAGACCCATCATTAGGGTCTGAGAATCGGGGAATAGAGGTTTTATTGCAATCTGTAATACTGCGGAACTGGAAACACCCTCGAGGTCACCAATAAGACAGAGGTTGGACAAAGGATTGCGCATGCAATAGAAAGTCATGCAGCCATTAAAAAGGATGTAACGTTGTATATTAATTCTACTCAGATTAAAATTTTTGAAGACTTTTTTTTAACCTAGCATGTGATCTATTCTAGAGAAAGATTCATGCACATTTAAATAGAATGTGTACTATGATGCAGTTGGGTGGGATGTTTCTAATATGTCTGTTAGGGCCATTTAGTCTACAATGTTAGTAAAGTTCTGTTTCATTACTGAAAAAAAAGGATGGGGCAAACTACATTGAGGTAGTATGAAAGGATACTGAAGACATATGTTTGAAGGACAAAAGTAAGCTACATAATGACCCCATTTCTATTAAAAATTCTGTGTCTACCTCTATATATGCACTTCTCTACCTATGAGTGATGTGTGCTTGTCTCTGTGTATATGTATGCGTGTGTATATAAGTGCAGATAGAATAGAAAACTAAGGTCAGGGATGCCTGGGTGGCTCAATCAGTAAGCATCTGCCTTTGGATCAGGTCATGATCCCAGAGCCCTGGGAGTCCCTTATTGGCTCCTTGCTCAGCGGGGAACCTGCTTCTCCCTCTGCCTGCTGCTCCCTCTCCTTGTGCTCTCTCTCTCTCTCTCTCTCTCTTTCTGGCAAATAAATAAAACCTTTAAAAGAAAGAAAGAAAACTAATGCCAAATTGTTACCAAAGTTACCCCTGGAGAGTGATGATATAGAATAATGATGAAGAGAAACTTATACCTTTTATTCTACATACATCTGCAGTGTATGAATCTTTTACAATAAATTATATTACATATTTCCCTGTAATATTAGAAGTAAAAGAAAAAAAGTAAATGTGCTGGGGCTTACTTTTTAGGGTAGGCTAAGGTGTCAGAAACAAGCAGTTTATTTTATAACACAGTGGGGGGATGAGTTTTTCTTCTACCTTCTGGATGAAATGGTAAATACTACATTTGGAAAACAGAAAGCCGCCCATAAACTAGTACACAGACTGAGCCTTTTATGGTTATTGGCTCATATTTTATCCACATACTACAAACAAATCCTAACATTTGTCAACAATCAAGTTGGGAACAACTGCTTTCCTTGGCAACCGAAAAGGGTGGCATATTTATGTTTTCAGATACTTATAAAGTATCTTTTAAGCCTATAAATTGCCTTATCAGGGTGTCATCACATAGTTATACAGAGAAAATATGTACAATACTTCAGTCTTGTTCTTACCTCCCTAAGTGGGAGGTTATATTTGTCTAAAGGAAATGGGGACTGAGGAAGGGAGGAGGGTGGTATGAAGGGAAGGAAACACGAAATTTAGCAGGAGCCCTGCCCGGCCTGGTGTTTATCTGGGTTGGGCACGACTTGACCACCCTTCCACATGTATGTCCCTATATCCTCACCTCTCCTTCCCTATCTTTTTCCTCCTTACTGGCCTTGAGGGAGCTTGTATAAAAGGCATCAGGAGAGCAGGAAAAACCACATTGCTGCAAACTTCTAGGCAACCCTACACTCTCACAGGGAGGTCTCCTGTCTCTAGCAACAACTCCAGCTTAATCTTCTCCACCATGAGCCTCAGACTTAAGGTCACCTCCTCCTGTCCCGGCGCCAGCCCCCTCCGGGTCCTACAGGGGCTGTTACTGCTCTCCCTGCTCCTGACGCTGGTTCCCTGGACGGCTGGGAAAAGTAAGAGAAACTCAGGGGACACTGAGAGTCGAGTGTGTGCTGCCCTGCAGCAGTGTGTGGGGGACAGTCTGCCCTGGCTCTCCTGGCGCCAGAGACGGGCATGATACTAGTAGCTCGTAAGTGGAGAGGGGATGTTTCGTGGACACTTAAGATGTGCCCGGCACTCTGCTAAGATACTTCACAGAAGGTTTGAAGATGATCGTAGACACAGTGGCTTTATGAGAGAGGTAGAGTTAACAAATAAGGGGACTAAGGAAACACGTCAAGAGATAAGATCTTCGCAATAATCGCGACCACTAATTGAGCCACACTTTCTATCCTAGCGCCCAGCGTGAACAAGAAGCTGTTCACTGAACTTCGCTGCCTGTGTTTGAATACCGTCTCTGGCATTCATCCAAGTAACATCCAAAATTTGGAGGTGCTCAGAGCAGGACCCCATTGTGCCAATGTCGAAGTGATGTAAGTCCCTGCTTCTGTATCATCGTCTTATTGGGTGTTAGGGAAACTCTCCACTTCCACACCCACTGACACTCTTGTATCCAGCCCTGTGCATCCCTTCTAAGAGTCATGCCAGGGCACTCACAGAAAACTCCATTCTCTCTTGCAGAGCCACACTGAGGAATGGGAAGAAAATCTGCTTGGACCCAGAAGCTCCCAAAATCAAGAAAATAGTCCAGAAAATTTTGGAAAGCAGTGGGTCAACAGCTTAATCTGTTCACTTTCTGTTAAACCTTTTTATCTCCCAAGAACAGTAGGATTTTGAAGGCTTGACTTTCTGGTGTTCTTATTTATCCAAAATACCTATTCATATTGTATTAAACTTTGGATGTGTTTTCCATTCTGCCCCCAAAAGTCACGACATTCTGAGAAGACTGGTTAATAGATGACAGAGAGAAGGTGACAATAAGCAAACTTACTTTCAAAATATAATGTGGGGTTTGTTCTCTAACTCTTGGTTAAATGTGACGCTCTGTTTTGCATCCCTTTATCTAAAATTTTCTTTTCAAATACTTATATGTGCATTAAACCTATCTTGCTCTAACTTACTGTTAGACTAGCTGATGATTAATAGATTTCAGAATGGTTGATGGTTTTCAGAATCACACAGATCCCAGAAAGAAGCACTTGCTCAAGAAATGTTTGTTAATTTATTTAGGCACTTAATAGAGTTTTTCAATGTCTTAGTCTTAGGATGTCTTGTTTCAAAGCATTTTCTGAAAGATTTTTCTAATGTTTATTTTAGGCTTCAAACTGTAAAAATAATAAAGTTGTAGAATGTGAGTCCTGTAAGCAGTGGTTACTTATTTTAAAGAGAATATATTTAATATGAGTAGAATAAAAAACATGATGAGGGGCGCCTGGGTGGCTCTGTCCATTAAGTGGCTGCCTTTGGCTCAGGTCATTATCCCAGAGTCCCGGGTTGGAGTCCCACATTGCGCTCCTTGCTCAGCAAGGAGTCTGCTTCTCCCTCTCCTTCTGCTGCTTTTCTCTTTCTGTCTCTGTAAAATAAATAAATAAACTTTTAAAAAATATGATGAAAAGCTTTAATGTTTTCTATTAAAAAACTCCAGCATTTTCAATATAATAACAATACAGGTTCTATATAGTGCTAAATGTTTTAACCAGGCATGTTTGCATATATTTGCATTTACTTGATATCTTCATGGTTACAATTTTAGTATTAGAATCAACCTTGTAAATAAGTAAAATAAAAAATGTAAACTTTATCAAACTTCTAATTATTGCTTTATAATCAAGAGAACTTTCATTCTTTTTAAAATTGTTTTTATTTGAATATAGTTGACACCCAATGTTGCATTCATTTCAGCATAGTGATTAAACTTCCTGATACCTTATGCTATGTCCACCAGAAATGTAAGTGTCTCATTACAACATTATTACAACATCATTTACTGTATTCCCTATGCTGTGCCTTTGTCCCCATGATCTCCTCATTCCGTAACAGGAAGCCGTGCTCTCTATCACCCATTTTGCCCATTCTTTGGGCAAAATATCCACCATTTTCTTTCACCCATTTTGCCCTCTCTTTACCCCCTCCTTCTGGTATTTCTTAGTCCCTGAAATTTGCACCCACACTATTCTTACACAATTAACATTAAATCTAAATTGTTATTGCTTTGTTGTCATATACCACTAATTTTAACCAAACTGTTGGGGGGAAAATGCCTTAGTTTCTTTTTATTATTTTTTTTACACTTCAGTATTCCACAATCTAGCAAACAAAATCACTCATTGACAATTTGTATCACTTTATTATAATAGCTAAACTTTATTGATAAATTTTAATATACCAGACATATTGAGTGTTTTGTAGGCACGAATTATATAATTCTCACAAGATAGCTATGATCTGGTTAAGTAGACATCCTCTGCAGAGAGGATGATTGGGTTTAAATGGTTCTATCATTTGCTAGCTGCATAACTTTGGGCAGGTTGCATAACCTCTCTGTGCCTTGGTTTCTTCATCTCTAAAATGGTATAATAATATTGCTTATCTCCCAGAGTTGATGTGAAAATTAAGAGTTAATAAATTCAAAGGACTAGAAGTAGTGCATGTCACACAAAGACCCGTATATAAATGTTAGTGACTATTTGTTATTGTTACTATTAGTATCCCCAGCATTATAGAGAAGAAAACTGAAGTTCAAAGAAATTAGGAAATTTGCCCCAAGATCAGATAACTAAGTAGGTGACAGAGTGGGGATTTGAAACTCTGCTTTTAGCCACCACACTTCTTTCCTTGATTCTTCTTTCTATAATAAAGAAATTACATTGTATATCATACAATGTTATTGGCATACAAAATATGACCTGATCATAAGTAGCATACTATGATGGTTATAGTAGAAGAAGTAAGTTCATTAACCCCAACCTGTACATGGACTTTGGAGAACACTCATGTATTAAGCATTCAGTTCACAACTTTTGTATATTATGATCTTCTTTTATTATCTCCTCACCATAAGTTCAGTGCCTTAAAATGTTTTGTCTACAAAATAAAGGTATTTATTAAGTAATAGGTAACAGCAACAAATTTATACTTATATTTATATTTATATCAAAGTAGTAAGTGGGGATTGCAGTCATTTTCATTAGCTTTCCTCCAATAATTCAAAATGGCTCAGACATCTCATTTATTTCCCTAGTGGTTTGCTACTAAAATACAACAGTGCCAGCTCCTGAGACATGACACAGTTTTTTCACTGAGCTATACCTCCTCAGAGGCAGATGTCTTTTATTTTTGTGCATGGATGTTGAACTATTTCATTTAATGCAGAGAAAGCATCATTTAATGGTCACTTACCACTTCCTGCAAATATTGAAATCCAGGGGTAAGGTTGCACAAATCCAGTGTGCTGTCTCTTCATACCCCAAACCATCCCTTCTATCCCTTCCCTCTGTCACTAACCCTATTCGGGATCTCAAGTTTTAATGCAATAAACTTGTCTAAGTCACAGCATATTCTGTATGAATCATTGCATTGGATGCTGGGTATTTTTTAAAAAGTGTAAGTCACACAGAATTGTACTTGAAGAGATCATTGTCTGGTAGGAGAGGCAGATAGCTTCACAAATCATCACAACCATGCGGGACACACACTAATATAGAGACATGCTCTAACTGCATAAAGAAACAAAACATCAATAAGTCAAAGCCTCAGAATAATTTTCAACATGTAATTATCTTCTTGTACGTAGTATGTTATATCAAGTCCCTACCCATGTGCTAGAATAATGATAAACGTTATGATGTCTTACCTCGTAGAGCTTTCCATTTGGGGAGAGAAAACATTTTAAACACTTCCAAATAGATACACAGACACACATACACATGCATAGACATCTGTGTGTCTAATGTACGTGTGTGCAGGCTGCCTGGGTGACTGTCCATTCAGTATCTTGATTGACTCTTGATTTTGCTCAGGTCATGACCTCAGGGTCTTGGGATGGAGCCCCATGGTGGGGTCCATGCTCAGTGGTGAGTCTGCTTGAGATTCTCCCTCCCTCTGCCCTTCCCCCCACTCATGTGTGCTCTCTCTCTCTCTCAAATAAGTAAATAAAATCTTTACCCCAAAATGTACACGTGTGCATGTTTGGAAGATCTGTGAGAAATTGCAAAGGCAGAGGGTGCCAAGACCCCCAACGGGGAACACATTTAGCTGTAGCCATCAGGAAAGGCCTCTCTGAGGATGTGATACTAGGCTAACACCAGAAATTTCAATAGGACTTAGTCAGCTGAAAAGCAAGTGGTGGGATCCTAAGAGAAAGAACAGTGGAGGCCCAGGAAGTAAACTGCACACCCTGCAGAGGTCTGGTCCCGCTGAGCATTCGGAACCAGCTAGTTCCCTGCAGTGGGCTACTGATGCCCTTCAGTGCTGGTGGGATTCTGTTGCCTGCCCTCCACCCACTCTTCCGAATCTTCTCCACACTCCACTCCAGATGCTCTGTGTCCTCATGAGAGCATCACTGCTCCGGCAACAGGACAGCCTGGCTTAATCTGCCTTGGTCTGGGTTACAGCAGGCTCTGGGGGATGCAGCCTGGAAACTCTCCTTTTTCACCTCATTTCTGGGCCCAGCCCCATGGAGAAACATCTAGGCACCAAGTTTTTACAGAAAGAACGCTTTCAAGTATTACTTCTGCAATTTTTCTCAGAGGACCATTCAACTGAGGATAACAGATTTTGCTCCCCAGAGTATATGGGATGAAGGCTGGTAGGGTGGGAGAGATCAAGAGACTGAAGAAGACTTCCACATACAGGTGAAATTCAAAACTGAGTCATCGTCTAAAGATCAAAATACCACATTCAACTTTTTACCAGCAAGAAAACAATTACTAAGGACACACCTTGGACACCCACAGCCACCCAACTCAACTGTTAATCTGTAACTGGAAATCTGTACAAAAGGCAGGTGGGAGTATGCAGTGCTTGGAAAGTGGGGAGTTGGGAAGAAACAGAAACCGCCTCTGGTCGGAAGGTACCAGCCCTGTAAACTGCGACACGGTGACCACAACATGGTGTCTACGGTAACACGTGACAAAGGCAACACACACGTAAGGGTCAAGTACTGTTTCTAACTGTACCAGGTGCCTGTATATGAGTTCAGGGTGGGGTTGTGGATCCTGCTTGCAGCGCCCAGCCAAGACAGCTGACCTCGGGCTTTTTTCCCCCCCCTAATCTTAGCTGGCCAGGGCCTAGCTCTTCCCAGAAGTATCCCAGTTTCCCCAACCTCCAACCCAAGCTTCCGGACCCTGGGGATAAAACGGGCCGGGAGAGTCCTGGGAGCCACTGGCCTGCATAAGCCCCAGCCCCGACTGCCTTGCACTCTCGGCTTCTGCTTGTACCTGCTGGACATGAGCGTTGGAGCGCGTTCCCGTGCCCCCCGCCCCTGGCTGGGCCCGGGGCTGCTGCTCCTGGGACTGCTGCTCCTGCCAGCTGTGGTCGCCCTCCCCACAGGTGAGACCTGAAGTAAGGCATTGTGGGGTCAGAGGGAAGCGGAGAGAGAGAGTCGGGGAACCCCTAGGATTGGGGCTGAATCTTTCATTCTTTGAGTTCTTTCCAAGTGTGTGGGTGCTGTGCCAAGTGCTGCCAGGTGCACTTTACTATCTAGTCAGTAACGCTCCTCTGAGGGAGGTATGATTTGTGGGGAGGAAATGAAAGCCAAACGCTTTACTAAGGTTTCCCAAGAAAGATCCCTAAGGTAAGTTTGGTGGTTTCCTGAGTCAACACTCTCTCTTCCACTGTCGTCTCCCCGGCCCAACCACCAGTGGACCTGGAGGGAGGAGATGAAGACTTGCAATGTGTGTGTATGAAGACCACCTCCCTGGTCCGCCCCAAGCACATCAGCAGCCTGGAGGTCATCGGTGTGTCAGGCTACTGTCCCACCCCCCAGATGATGTGAGTCTTGCCACCTGCTTCTTAGCGCCTACCCACCCTCTGCTCCTCTCCCTTCCCTTCAGTGCCTAGGAGCCCCCTCCTCGCCTGCCTTCACCCTGTCCCGCCCCCACACCCTCCTTCACCCCTCCTCTAAGTTCAAATCCAAGCCCTGAAAGGCGTGTCTCTTCTTTCCCTGGCAGAGCTTCGCTGAAGGATGGGAGGAAAGTATGCCTGGACCCGAATGCCCCTGTGTATAAGAAAATCATTAGGAAGCTTTTGAAGAGCTAGTTACTGGTTCCCTGACCCTGTACCTTTTCGACAAAGCATGTTTTTAATTTTAGTTTTTCCATTTTCAACCTAACTGTGGAAAAATCTTCTGAAGTTTTTATGATACTTCAAATTCTTGATAAATAAAATAAATCGACTTATGGTATAGTCGAGTTATTTCTTAATAGAACAAAGAAATAGCATCCACACGTCATTTCATCAAAAAAAATCTCCAGAATTTTAAGCAAAAATATATTTGAGGTAAAGTTTGGCTTAGTAGAGACTGGCTTCACTTGGTGTTATGCCTTGACAGATACAGATTTGCATATTTACATACTGCGTTACTTCATTTATTTACGTATTAATGTTGTAATTGGCTCTGCCAGTAAAAATTAATCACACTTAACTGTTATTGGCTTTTTAAATCAGAGAAAGGCAACTATCATAGGAATATAAGGAATATCACGTGGAATATAAGAAACAGCTCAGAGGATCATAGGGGAGGGGAGGGAAAACTGAATGGGAAGAAATCAGAGAGGGAGACAAGCCATGAGAGGCTCTTGACTCAGGGGAAACAAACTGAGGGCTGCTGGATGGGAGATGGGTGGGGGGATGCGGTAGCCTGGTGATGGGCATTAAGGAGGACACATAATATAATGCGCAATGGGGGTTATACGCAACTGATGAATCGTTGAACACAGCCTCTGAAACTAATAATGTACTATATGATGGCTAATTGAATTTAAATTTTAAAAAAATGTTTGGTTAGAAAATGTTATTAGATTTTTTTTAAATCAATCAATCACATACTACTTTTATCCTCTTAAGATTTATACTCTACCCTAGTATTAGAAAAATTAATAAAAATGAAACTAAGATTCTCTACTACTTAAGAGAAATATGTGTATACTTTCCAGAGAATTACATTAAAATATTTTACTCTTTATTCGTGCTTTGATAACATTGACATTTCACAAAAATGAAATGCTAAAAAATGGTTCTCATACCCACATTACTACCTTTAGTGAATCCCATATTTGGCAGACTTAACAGAGTTGGCTCTTATTACATTCCATTCATATACCATGAGTGTTGTTCTCAGCCTGAAAGTGTTTTGAATGGATTTTTTCCCTTGGCATTCTCACATTCGGTGACACTTTATTTGCAGTCAACCACCGTTCCATGGATCCCTTAACACTGGAGAAATCAAGATTGTATGTTAAACAGCTGTGGAAAGTAGGAGAAAAAAAAAAGAAAGTAGGAGAGGTGCAAAGTTATACTTTCCACTCACGCTTCAGGAAGATACTACTATATTTTGGGGAGAAAGGAGGGTGCTGCAAGATGGCCATGTTAGTTACCTATTGCTTCTGTAACAAAGTACCATGAACATCATGGCTTCAACAACACAGATTTATTATCATCTGGTCCTGGAAGTCAGTCACAAGTCCAAAATGGGGCTTACAGGCTAAAATTCAGGGTGTCCTCAGAGCTGCATTCCTCTGCAGGCTCTAGGGGAGAATCTGTTTCCTTGTCTTTCTTAGCTTCTAGAGCCCATCTGCAGTCCAGGACTGGTGCCCCTTCCTCCATCTCCAAACTACATCACTCCAACCTCTGTTTCTGTTGTCACATTTCCTCTCTCTCCTCTGACCCTTCCACTTCTTATACCCTGCTGGTCTCTTAAAAAAAAAAAAATCCCCTTTGTGATGACATTGGGCCCACTTGCATAGTCCAGGAAATTTTCATCTCAAGATCCTTAACACATCTGCAAAGTCCTTTTTCTCCCCTTGCCATATAAAGTAACATTTTCACACATTCCAGGGATTAGGGCATAGGAATTTCTGGAAAGGGCAGCACTATTCAGCCTACCATTGTGGGCAGGGATGTAGAATCTAGTTGAGGCAGGAGAACACTACAGACCCTTACTCATGATTTCATGTCATTTCAACCTAGTACAACCATATGTAGAGGTAGGATTGGTTTGCTGAGAGAAAATGGAGCCTGGAACAATTCATTCTCTTTGAGGATGGTGGAGGGCCTCTGAGATGACAAGCTATTTAAATAAACACTATTTATAGAGGCTTTTAAAGTGCCAAAGTATCACCCAAATTTCCACACTCACTTTGCATGATGGGAAATATTATTCCCATTGCAAAGTTGAGGTAAGTCTCAGAAAGGTTCAGGAACCTCCCAAAGTCACAGCTTCGTAGAGGTTGAAGAGATTCGTCTGACCCTCAGTTCCCTGTATGCTGCCTTTCACACAGGCCATGGGCCTGTTTGCTCATTCTTCTGAGAAGAATTGTCCCATGAACCGCCCTTGGAGGTGGAATACGAATGAACTCCGTGGGCAAAGGGAGGAATAGAACTGCCACAAGACAAAAAAAAATGAGTATCATATGGTTTCACTTATTTGCAGAGCATAACAAATAACACGGAGGACATGGGGAGATGGAGAGGAGAAGGGAGTTTAGGGAAATTGGGGGGTAGATGATCCATGAGAGACTATGGACTCTGAAAAACAACCTGAGGGTTTTGAAGGGTTGGGGGGTGGGAGGTTGGGGGAGCCTGGTGGTGGGTATTATGGAGGGCACGCATTGCATGGAGCACTGGGTGTGTTGTAAAACTATGAATTCTGTTACGCTGAAAAGAAATGAAATTAATAAAAAAAAAAGAAAGACACAAGACATTAACTCCTTAGCACAACTGGAGGATAGTTTATCATTCTTGAGAGCTGATGTGTCTTTTAGGAGCAAACGATGGTCTTCCAACTAGTTTTCATCCATTTGGTGTTTTTCACCTTCAGTCCACCATATGAAGGTCACATGAATTCTCTTTCCAAAAGTACAGATACTTTCTTGCATAAAATCTTCAAGGTCCAAATCCTTATCATGGGTCCCAATAATGGGTCACACCAACTTCCCCTCTGTGCCTGAGTCTCTTCATTTTATTTGTGAAGTGAGAATAGTATGAGTGTCTACTTCATCAGTGACCATGAGGGCTTAAATAGATGATGCAGGCAAAACACTTAGCATTATTCCTCCTGCAAAGGCTGTGCTTAAGAATTAACAACCACAATTATCACTGTGAGCATCCTTACCCCAGCCAGTCCAGAGCGTGGACAAAGGCATTCAACAGAGTGTCTCTTGGTGGGAAGTAGCAATAGGAGTAAAAGTTCCTTAAATCCATGAACTTTGGGAGGCAAAATATTGGAAGTGGAGTGTGGCTGGTAAGATTGTTTTTATCTTTGTTTATTTTCCTTTTAAGGCCCTCCTCAAACAACCTACTTACTTAGAGTCCGTAATCTAAGTGTGACTCAAATGGCCCCAATGCTTTTTGCAAAAGTCAACCCAGGCTAGTGCTTTGCAAATCTTTCCTTCAAAATTGCCAGAGAAGACTTTCAAGTAGCCGCCTTTATCAGCAATGGCATTGGGAGAAAATTTCCTGCCATGGGAAACCCCAATCAGAGAGCAACTTGCTGCAGCTTCCTGCTCTTGGAACACTTATGGAGTGATAAAGTTTGAATGTACTTACTTTTTTTTTTTTTTGTTCCTGCAAAAAAGGTCCACGCACTAGGCACTTACTGCACAGTCATGGACCTTATCAACCAAACAAAACCACCAAAGGATATTTTGCTCTTGGAAGGCATTCTGCATTTTTTTAAGTATTGTGTCTTTTTTCCAAAACACCAAGGCAGTAAAATCCACCTCACAGCTTGCTGGAAAAGGGTAAATCTCCCTTAGAACAGGACCCAGCATGGATCTGACTTGGAAGTGGAAAATAATGGCTAAGAGTTACTTTTGTTCTCTTTCTTTGGGAATTTTACCCCATAAAAGCACGTACCATTTCCTATCAAGAGTGGTCATATCCTTAAGCTAACATGTGAGCAGTGAAAACATGGTGGACAAGCCTGAACTTACCCCACACAGAACCACAACTCCAAGCGTGGGTACAGATAACTACAGCAGTGACCCCTTTCTGCAGTTTTGTGTTCCTTGGTTGCAATTACCCACCCTCAACCATGGTCTGAAAACTCTGAAAGCAGATGGTCCTACTTCTGACTTAGCATTGGAAGACCCAGAGTAGCCTAACACTAAGTCACAATGTGTATGCTATTCACCTTGCTTCTTTTTCTCATTATGTAGCCATTTTGTCATCTCACATCATCACAAGAAGTAGGATGAGTACAATACAATATTTTGAGAGAGAGACCACATTCAGATAACTTCTATTACAATATACTGTTATAGTTGTTCTATTTTGTTAATTCTTTTTTTTAAAGATCTTATTTATTTATTTGACACAGAGAGAGAGATCACAAGTAGGCAGAGAGAGAGAGGGGGAGAAACAGAAGAGAGAGAGGGAGAAGAGAGGGAGAAGTTCCCTAGTGAGCAGAGAGCCCGATGTGGGGCTTGATCCCAGGACTCTGAGATCATGACCTGAGCCGAAGGCAGAGGCTTAACGCACTGAGCCACCCAGTTGCCCCTATTTTGTTAATTCTCACTGTTAATCTCTTACTATACCTAATTTATAAGTTAAACTTTATCACAGTTATGTCTGTATTAGAAAGAACATAGTATATATAGGGTTCAGTATTATCTGTCTTCCAGGCAACCACCGAAGGTCCTGGAACTTATCCTTGGTGTTTAAGGAGGGTGGGCAGCTACTGTGGTTAAGAAACAAGTTTAATGTGACAGATACAAGTTGTGTTTTTCACTCAGGATAACAACTAAAGGAAAATTAAATAACAAAACCACAATGTTTATCACCCAGCATTATCTATAAAATATTTAGGAGATCTGGTGACTGGAAGCCTGGCATAACTGTTTATCTTGTAAAGAAAACAAGGACAAGAAATAAACTTTGGTTGTCACCTCGTGAAATATTTGTAACTCTGCTGAAGCAAAGCCATGGGAATTATGCTACTATTAGACAGTGTTGTGATGAAAGGTAGTAAATCTTGAAGGCAGAGCAGTGATCAACCAGAGTTGGAGCAGTCAGCTCTTACTTATCAGCTGTGTTGGAGAACTGGTGAATTATGTTTGCAATAATTCTAGGGACGAAGACAGGATCAATTGAGGAAAAAGGGAATAAAGCAATATATATCAATTTCCAACAGAATAAAGATTAGACCACACTGTGATTATTTATCTGTCCCTTCCTTTCGATCAGGGAATAAGGGTCTTGCCTCTTCTCTTCATTCCCACTTCCAGAAAAGTGCCTAACAGAGTGGGCACTAAATAAATGTTGGTTGATATTTATTAACTACGTGAAGGGAGGCAGTAATGCAGTTAGCACCATAATGCAATGGTGCAGTTGGGGGCTGGACTAGGCACCTTATCAACAGAAAGTGAGTTGAACATTAAAGACTCTGTTTTCCCACACCTGACTTTGTTAGGCTCAAAGATTTCACCAAATTATTCACAGACGTTATAACACATTCACGCCATCTACCCTATCGATGATTCGTATGCCTCTTTAGTTAGAGTCACATCTATAGCTATTAGCGAATCTGCTAAGAGTTCCCCTCATCTGCCATCCACAGTCTTCCATCACATACAGATGCTATAAAATGTACTCATAAAACATAATTTTACTGTGGGTACTCACATTTGATGTGCAACCTACACACATGTAAAGTATAAACAACCAAGTCATCCTTTCTTCACTTCTACCATATTGCCACCATATTTAATTGGACCTCATATTTCCTTAACACCCTCAACCACTTCAGAAATATCCACCAACAAACTGGCTCGGTCATACACCAGCAGAGCACCCCTTTGAAAGAAGTATCTTGCAGAATCCTCTGCCTCCAAGATTGCCTGAGTATATGGACAGAGTCTAGAAAGCAAAAATAAAAACAAAACATTTCTGGCCAAAAAACTGGGAGATCATGATTATTGGGAAATAACTGTGGACAGCATGCTCAGTATCCGGTCTTTATGATGATTCACATTTACTACTTGAAACCTGTATCTTTATGCTATGCATTTTCTTTTGCAGTTTATACATTCATCTTTTGACTTCCTAAATTTGGTTTCCATAATACGATAAGGCCATAAGGGTGTTGTCATCTCCAAAATAGCTTTCTTATGTGATTATTTCTAAGAAAAGTTTTCTCATTTCCTTATTCTTTTGCAATTTTGGCAATCCTATACTTCTTCCTGTTATACTATATCATCATGATGCCATTGATTTAGTGAGCAGAAAGTTCAGGGAACAATTTTAAGAAAATGGAGATAAAAAACAATTTATAAAACATTTTAAAAACCAATAAACCTCAAAAAAAACTGATAAAAACTAATATATCAAATGGTTCTCAGTGCTAACTAAATGATTTTAAGTATTTGTAGACTGATTAAATCAACAGATGATCACACCAGGAACAGAAAATTAAATGATCTTCCATTGTAGAAGAAAGAAGACAGGCTAAATAAATTTGTGTTATAAACTGAACTTTATATAATTTCATATCTCCTACTTTAGCTATCACTGTGCCTTACACACATAGATGAACCAAAAAATATATGGGATATAAATAGCTATTATCCATTCACTTCCTGCCCAGATCTTATACCTTTAATTAGATGGATCCACCCATATACCATGACACAGATGGTCCTTAAAGCCCAAACATACTACTCCAGTTCCATTTGTGGCAGTCAACCTGAACTTCCTTTGTTTAATTCCTGACCTTGTTCAGGTGCTCTGGCTTTGCATATTTTTGTAGGTCTTATTTGTGTTCTTTGGACATGTTGGCAGACCATGGCCTCAGAACTTTCTAGAGATGTTGGTTCAGATTCATTTCTCTGGCTGCCTCAGGTAGATACTCTTCCTGAACTCTTTCACTGTAATTCAAATTCTCGCTCATCTGTATTCCCCTATGTCCCCAGAAAGGCTGATGCTGAGTGGTCAAAGCAGGCAAATGTAAGGAAGTCTAAACTGTTGCCAATCCTTCAAGGATGGTTTCCTGATGTCCTGACCTCAGGACACTAGTTAGATACAACATTGGCCTGGAACCATTTGTTCATGCATTGTCTCAACAAACATTTGTTGAATGCTTTGTATGGATGAATTCATACTGGAGATGAGGACGCAAAGAGAAATGAGATATGATGGCTTCTTTTCAGAGTGGGAGTATGTAAACCAGTGGTTCCCAACAACACGATCCATAGCCAAGGGTCAAGGTAACCTTGTTATGAACTTTCTGATGGAAGGGGCACTTGAAATGGCTCCTGAGTGTCAAGTAGACATCGCTGGGCCATGCATGTCTGCCTGTTCTATATCTCTGCACTTCCTGCTTCAACGTTAAACTTGAAAAAAAAAATAAACTGCTTCTTTTTGTAGTCATGTCATACCACAGTGCTTCTTCATGAAAGGAAGCTATTTGGTCCTCTTTTTCTGGAATGGTTCCCTACTCACTCACCTTAGATAGCATCCTCCTCCAGACAGTTTTCTCTGATACCTCCCACTCTTCCAACAAAGGGAATCAGATGCCCCCCTCCTCTCAGGGTCTATAAATCTCTGTGCACTGGGGCTCCCTGGTAGCTCAGTTGGTTGAGAGATCGAGCCCTGCCTTAAGTTCCGCCCTTGATGCAGAGTCTGCTTGAGACTGTCTCCTTTCCCCTGTGACCCTCCTCCTGCTCTCCCTCTCTCTCAAAATAAATAAATAAAATCTTAAAAAAAAGCCCTATTCATTGGTAAATATCATGGACATCCAGACAACTCTGTATTTTTTTTCTTACTCCTATAGTTTGTGAGTTTGGTAGTGACAGAAAATGTCTTTTTCTTCTGTGTAGCCCAATTTGTTTCTTAGCTTATAAGCAGTAGATAAATGTTGAAGGAATAAATGGGTAAGTGGGTTAGAAATAGAGTAAATAGAACTAGCTACTTGTGTTGGCAAGTTACCTCTAGCAGAAATGTGGAAGACGAGCGGTGTTGAGCCAGGCAAGAAATAGACATCTAATTTAAATGTCAAGAGAGAGAAAGGAAGGAAGGAAAAAGAAGTGAGAAGGAAGGGAGGGAGGATCTGTTGGCTGACATAGCATCCATGAATCAATCAGAGTCACCTGGAAAGATATGGGTGCCCAAACAATGTCCTTTGTAATTTTTTCACGTTTCATGTGCTTTCCTCTACGCCAGCTTCATCCTCAGGCGGCCTCTCCCCAAGCACTGGGTCACCTCTGGATCCCTCTTTACCAGTTTAGAAGCCCTAGGAAGAATTAAAAACTTCTTTTTCAATGGTTTCAACAAAAATTCTAAGGACTGTTTCTCATTTGAACAGGCTTAGTTTACTTGTCCATCTCTGAATCAACCAGCAGGGCTGGGTGGTGAACTAAGAAATAGTTCATATCCCTGAACTTTATGGACTGAGAGGGGCTAATTCTAGGGTGTGTTAGCAGGAAAAAGAGAAAGGGGAGCCCAACATGCAGTTTCTGAGGAGGCTGGATAGAGATGCTGACCTATTCCTGGTACACCCTAATGCCTTTGGCCTGTAAGGCAGATAAATCCAGGAATTTAGTGTCATTTTCAGACATCCTCACTCTTCTTCCCTCAGAGCAGGAGTCATTACATCAGAAGAGGTCATTTTGGGCAAGCTAGGAGTAGTCAGAGCTACTCTGCCCGTTCCTGCTTGCCAAACATCATGGGTGGTTCTCAGGATGGAGCAGTGTCTCAGCTTCCATGCCCCCCAAAAAGGCAGAACCTGAGTCTTCAGCCTGCCATACAGGCAGATTTATTTGGGGAAACGTTCCCAAGGTTGGGGCTGGAGAACTGGGAAGAGTGAAACAGACTGTAGGCACCTTTGAGGTTTAGTCCTCCTGGGGATCTTGTGAGAAGTCATGCAGAATATCTGCCTAAAACATGACAGAGGAGGAAACAGTTACCATTGCCTCCTCTTCCTTATTGGCAAGAGATTTTCCATGTTGGTGACAGAGAAACTTCGGGGCAGAAAGTCACCTGGTGTGGCCAAGATAAGAAGTGTAAGTTTACAATGGCTTGCTTTTGGCTGCTGCAGCCATGACCAGGGCAAAGCAGTGAGCCCAGAGGGCGTGAACATCCTGGATTTTATTAACTGTCAATCCCAAAAGATTTGTAATAATTACAGGGGGCAAATGGAATTTAACCATCAGAGCATGTCCTAAAGACTCTTCCATTCCTTAAGAGTTGTTGCTTGTCCTGGCTTAAAGAGTGTTCATTAAAAACTTGGTGTTTAGGGGCAGCTGGGTGGCTCAGTTGGTTGGGCCTTTGGTTCAGGTCATGATCCCAGAGTCCCAGGATCAAGTCCTGCATTGGGCTCCTTGTTCAGCATGGAGTCTTCTTCTCTCCCTAACCCTCTCCCCTCTCAAGCTCTCTCTCCCTCAAATAAATAAATAAAATCTAAACAAAAAACAAAAAACACACAACTTGGTATTTAACTCTTGCAGAAGTAATTGGCTTAGAGAGCCACATGTTCAAACAAGAGAATGGACTTGTTTATTGTAGTAGGTTACAGCAGTCCTGTGCTTATAAACATATCTGCATTTTAGTTGAGAAAGATTTCATGGATTTAAGTGGCATATCAAAGAAAATATAACAAACAACCCTTTCCTTTTTACTTCATTTCCAAAAACAAGTGATGCGAGGTTATTCCTGGAAGTTAAACTCCACAAAATCTTCAAGTGTTACTGCTTCTTGACATGCTTCATTTACTCCCATTTTTTGGCAGCTTTTGTAGATAAATAAGTTCAGATCTCCCTGAACACACTCATTTACGTCAGTCTTGGGTTGGGTCTGGAGGTCACTTCTGTTTTTCTTTAGTTACATGAAATTGAGAGATTTGTGCAACATGATTAGTGCTGAAGTCAAACTCTTTAAGTCTCTAAAACATGATGAAGTGTCCAATCTGGAGCAGTGGATATTTCAGCTTTTCATATCTGAGCAAATATGAACTCAACAAAAATTCTTTTTTCCCCTAGGAAGCTAGCAGTAAAGCACACATGTCCACTGATTTCATTTGGGTGGTACTCTAAATAGATTTTAAAAGAGCAAGTTTAAAAAAAAACTTTGTTTTGAAGTAATTTTAAATTGACAAAATTGGTAAAATAGTAGTTTTCTGTACTCTTTACTCAGTTTCTCCTTTTGCAAACCTAGCAGGGTGCCCTTGCCAAAGCTATGCAACCAACATTGGCACATTCTTACTAGTGAAAACTCCATACTCTCCGGGACTTCGCCAGGTTTTTCCCTCACTCTCCTCTTTCTGGTCCAGACCCAACCCAGGAGACCACACTGAAGTTCACTGTCACCTCTCATACTTCCTTCTGAACTGTGACTCTTACTGAGTGTTTCCTTACTTTTCATGACCTTGACATTTTTGAAGAGCTCTAGTCAGCCATTTGATATACCTCAATTTGGGTTTGAAGGACTTTTTTTCCTGGTGAGACTGGAGTTATGAACTTTTGGGGAAAATACCAAAGAGTTGAAGTGCCCCTTTCATCACATGGTATCAGGAGGCACATGATATCCACTTAACACTGCATTACACCATTAACCTTCATCCTTTAGTTAAGGGGATGTTTGCCAGATTTCTGCATGGTCAAGTGACTAGTTTCTCAAAACTGGACAATTTAAAAAAATAAAACAAGCTATATGAAAGAGTTGTAACAGGAGAGTTATGCTGTAGAGGGAAACAAAATTATGCAGATGCATGATCATTCTGCTATGTATTGTAGAAAAAGTAAATTTGAACTATTCAGCTAGGGGAATAACAGTTTTTTTTAAATTTTTATCATTTTTGTTTATTATTAGTATTTTTAAGATCTTATTTATTTATTTGACAGAGGGAGAGAGAGAGCACAAACAAGTGGCAGGCAGAGGGAGAGGGAGAAGCAGGCTCCCCACAGAGCAGGGGGAGGACAATGTGGGACTCAGTCCCAGGACCCTAGGATCATGATATGAGCCAGAGGCAGTTGCTTAACCAACTGAGCTGCCCAGGTAACTCCTTTTTATTTTTATTTTCAGAGACAGTGAATACATGGGGCAGAGAAAGCGCAGAGGGAAAGGGTAGAAAGAATCAAGCCAGCTCAACGAACCACATAGAGCCTGACAAGGGGCTTGATCTTACCACCCTGAGATCCTGACCTGAGCAGAAACCAAGAGTCCTATGCTTAAACGACTGAGTCACTCAGGTGTCCAAAAACAGCTTTTTTTTTTTTTTTAATCACTCCTCCCTAGAAATTCTTAACCATATATCACAGAGCATCTTTATCATAGCATAATGGTTCAAGGCCATTCTCTCTGAGTTTGAGTCCTGGGCTCAACATCTGTGATCTAGGGAAAGTTACTTCATCTCTCTTCACCTTAATTTCTATATTTGTAAACTTAAAGCCCCATAAAGATAACCTTAAAGTCCCATATCTACTTCACAGCGTTGTTTGGAAGATCGAATGAGTCAATATTTGTAAAACTCTTAGAAAAGCTCCTGCAGTTTGGACAAAACAAACACGCTATGCCTTGGGGTGGGTGCAGGGCCTTAGTAGTTTGCTCATGGCATGTGGCAACTAAATAAAGGAAGTGGCCTCTTTCATATTTACTCAAAATCCTGTAAGCCCTTCTTTGTTCGCCATTATGTTCGTTGACGAAAAAAGCAATTTTTTGGTGATTTTCTTAAAGTTTGTTCTGTAGAACAAACAAAAGAGGTTATAGAAAAAAAATTTCTTCATGTCTTTCTGAGTCTATAAACTTCATAAAATGAACCTGTTTTACAAGTACAAGTAAAAAAAACAAAGCAATACATCTTTCAACTTTTAAAGAATATTTTTGGGGAGCCAGTTTCCCATCAAAGCCCACAAAACAATTTATAACAAGAGGAGAACCACAGATTTAATTATTCATAAGCTAGTAACATATTGACAGCTTTTTTCTCACTTCTTACTGCTTAAGACAAATTTTAATCTTTTTATATTTTAATTTCCCTCATTTTCCCTCTTAGAGGCATACTGATCAAGGCTAGAATGTCCCTGAAGGTAGGCATTCATTTTATGAATCTTTTCCAACCAATGACACGGAGAGTAAGTCAAACTCCTTTTATAGATGAAGTGATTGAAAATAGTGTTGCCTTTGGCTCAGGTCCTGGGATAGAGACCTGCATGGGCTCCCAGATCAGCAGGAAGTCGTCTTCTCCCTCTCTCTCTGCTTCTCCCTCTGCTAGTACTCCCTCCCTGTCAAATAAATAAATAAAATCTTAATTAAAAAAAAAAAGAAAAAGAAAGTAGGACTACAAAATAAGTCATAGATCTCAACAGTAAAATTTTTTAAAAATCCTGTGTATCTCTTAGTAGAGACAGACGTGCCTTCTTTTCAGGAATCCTAGTACAGAAAATTTTAAATGTGAAGAGAAAACTTAGGGAGTGAACCTTTCCATTACATTTTTTTTTCTTTATGGAAGGATTTACAACAGGTTGAGTTTCTGTTTAGGCAATGCTGGGAAAAGCTATCTCACTTAACGAACATTTATAAAATGCTTAATCTGTGCTGGCTCCCACAAATGTTGACTCATTTCTCATAATTACCTTGGGGTAGACAAAGAAATGTTTAACAACTGCAGGTGATAGATGGCAACCTAAGGGAAGCAGTTTCCCTGCGCACCCAGCGGCGGGCTGCTAAGTGCAGGCTTGTTGACTCCACACGGCTGCCTGGAGCCTGGTTCCTAGATACCCACACCCGGACCAGAGGCCATTCCTGTCTGCTCCCAGCGCCGACCGCCCCCCCCCCCCGCAAACCCCCGCCACGCTTCCCACCGGATTCCACGCCTCCAAGAGGTCTGAGTCTACCCTGAAGAATTATTACACTCAAGACCTCTATACCTAATATTGAATTAGTAAGAGTTCTCTAAAACTTCTGGTGAAAAAAAGGTAAAGGTGTCAGGTTCAAAGACTGAAATTCCTATTCAGAAAAGAGACATGTCATCCCTGCTAGAGAAAGGGGGACCAACACTGAAGGTCCCCTAGTCCAGGGAAGGGGATTTTGAGCGTGATCTGGAGTTCGTGCTTGATCCGCACACAACAGGACCAAGGGTGCTACACAGCAGGCACCCACTCCCTGGGGACTAGGTGCTATATTGCCCAGGGATGGACCAGAAGGGGTGAGTTCCGCCAGCCTGCCCGACTAGCCCCTCTACAGCTTTGACGGCCAGTCCCGTATTTCATAGATCAAATCTGAGCCCTTCTTGCATTTGGAAAAGGAGATCTCCCCGGAACTTGGGGAGTTCCCACATTTCAGAGGGAAGAAGGACGCTCAGCAGGATACAGAAAAGAGGTCATGTCAGTCCTCAACTCTCGAAAAATCAGCACTGGAATCAGGTTTAGACCCTGATCCCTCTTCCCACCAAGTGGAGAACGTGAGCAACATGTGGTTTGAGAATACACCCGGGAGACGGCTCCGACGGCCGTCGCTTCAGGTGCACGAAATACGCAAAACGAAATTGAGAGACAATATATAGAGATAAAAGATCGTTAAGCAAAATTTACCCCCTCACTGTCCTTCATTCCCCCGAAACTGACAACTAAAGAGGTAGAACTTCCCCTCTAACGCTG
>PISX010024247.1:0-12630 GCA_004024625.1 Mellivora capensis
TCCCTGATATGAGGAAGTGGAGATGCAACATGGGGGACTAGGGGGGCAGAAAAAGAAGAAAAGAAACAAGATGGGATTGGGAGGGAGACAAACCATAAGTGACTCTTAATCTCACAAAACAAACTGAGGGTTGCTGGGGGGAGGGGGTCGGGAAAGGTGGGTGGGGTAATGGACATTGGGGAGGGATGTGCTATGGTTAGTGCTGTGAAGTGTGTAAACCTGGCGATTCACAGACATGTACCCCTGGGGATAAAAATTTGTTTATAAAAAAATAAAAAAAAATTAAAATAAAAAAAATGAAAGCTTGTTTGAAGCTATGACATCCTTAAAAAAAAAAAAGAAGGGAAAGATTGTTTGGTTAGCTGTTAAGAGCACGGTACTGTGACTGTTTTGTGATGATGATATTTAATTTGTCCATCTGACAGTTTTGTTATGTTTTTTACCTGCTAAGACCCACTTTGGATGTTGTTCTCTAATGGGTCATGGACCCATTCGCACTGAGTGATGTAGTTGTGATAAGGGTTTATTGGCAGAAACTTAACAAAAAGTAGTAGAGTTCAGGGAATCTCTCAAACTCCTTTTTTATTTCACAGCTTAGGCCAGGCATGAATGGTCCTCATGCACCATGGCCAAATGACCTTACATTAAAGACTGGCCTCTACTCTGTAATCCTCTCTAATATGTAGGTCAGGGCAGAGAACATCTAATTGACTATGTAACAGTCATTAGAAAGGGAAAGCTTCAGCAGCCCAAGAGGCAGGGATGGCCTGTTCTTCCTTCAAGCACAAAACACTCAGACCTACTAAGCTTTCTTGCTGCTAACCTTATAAATGGGGGTTGGAAATGAACCTCCAGAGCCATCTAGATTTCTTTTTCATCACATGTTTCCTATTACTAGAAAATGAAGTGAAAACTTCTTGGCCTGATATAAAGGTCTTCTCATAGCTTTCTCACATTTCCATATCAGGCCTTTTTGCCACTGATTCTATATAGATTTTCTCATTAACTGAATTATTTTCTAATAAATGATTGTTTATTCTAAGCTTCTCATCTGAATTTCTCATTCTTGTCCCATCTCTTCTGTAATGCCTCCCTGATGATCTCAATTCTTATACCAAATATTACCATTTTTCATATGCTGCCTAATATTACTAATTTTTCTGTGTACCTTTCTTTTTTTCCATCTAACTTGTAAATTCCTTAAGGGTAGGGAACATACATTATTAGATTACTTTGTAACCTCTATAATGCCCTAGTGAACTTGTATGTAAATGCTCAATAAATAATGAATGATTTAGAATGTGTGCTCTTATAATGTATTTTAATTATATAATATTCATAATATTTTGGGGGGTTCTCTGTGCCTCTTTTAGATTCTGAACATTAATTGTTAGTAAGTATAATGCTAGATTCTTTATTAGGGCATTTTTTCTATTGTAGTTAAACTCAGTTTTTGAGATTGGTAACAATTATTGTTTGTTGGTCACTCTCCTAGCCAGTTGAGTAATTAGATTCCTCCATTCTACTTCAGCAAGAAGTTGAGAACTTTAAGAAGCTAAATCTCATTAGTAAAGAGCAGTTTGAAAACCTAACACCTGAACTTCCTTTTGAGCCAAACCAAGAAGCTCATGTAGCACCTTCACAGTCCAGGCAAGGTATGTAAATCTGCTTTTGTGTGTAATAGTTTCTGAATATTATTAAAGCACTTCTAAATTGTTTTCAAAGTCTGCTGCTTTTCTATCTGTGGAAAACGTTTAGGTATCTGGTAAAAGACTAGAATTTTAAAACTCAGCTGTTACTTATCCTTTGGCGAACTTCAAAACATTTTAGAGAATTGACCGTACAGACTGTAAATTTGGTAAGTCAGCCTTACAGTATAATCCCACCTTAACTTCTGTTGAACAGGCAGGTAATCACATAGGTGATGTAGGAGTCATCTGTTGTAACACCACATCATGCTCAAACCCAGATGCTTACTGAAAAGCAAGCGGGATTGGTTGGTTCTTTTTGTGTCTCATTTGATTTTGAGGTTGCTGGAAATGTTTCTCTTTTTGAAATAAAATTTTTCACTGACATGCTGATTCCCTAAAATATACAACTAACATCATTATTTTGTCCTAAGGCCTTAGCTTAGTGTGAACATATAAATACATTTGGGAGATACATAAATTGGATCCGACATTTTCAGGCAAGTGTAAGTAGTTTTGTTATAGTTTTTCATGAAGACAGGTTAAAGAAAAACTTTTAATTTGGAAAGCTTCAAGTATATGCCAAAATAGAACAAATTGTGTAATGTAATGAAACCCCCATGTACCCATTTGCTACTAATTTCATAGCCAGTTTTGTTTCATCTTAGCTCCACTCATTGTCTTTACTCCCACTAGATAATTTTGAAGCAAACTTCTGATTATTATTAATATTTTTTCATTCCTACATATTTATGTATGTGTCCTTAAAAAGAACTCTTTCAAACACATAAATAACATATACCATTATCACAGCTAAAATTAATATTAATTCCTTAATATCAAATATCTAGTTAGTACTCACTTTTCCTCAATTATCACTTAAAAAAATTGGGATCCATATGAATTTGGACATTCCAAGATTGATATGTCTTGTTTAATCTATAGGTTCAAAGTAATTTTTTTCCTTGCAACTTATTGTTGAAGGAACTGGGTTGTCCTGTAGAATGTCTCACATTCTGGGTTTTGCTGATTGCATCACCTCAATTTCATTCAGTCTGTTTTCTGGTCCTGAATTTTCTGTAACTATTATTTTGATATAGAGGCTTCATCAGATTGAGGCTTAAATTTTTGTGAGAATATGTCATAGGTAATTATTGAATATTTCTACCAAGAGGCACATAATGCTCAATTGTCTGTCTCATTGTGGCCTTAATAGCCATTGATAATCCTTGCTTGGAGCTTTTATGTCACAAGGGGCTGCAAAGTGGTGATAATTATGTTTTTATCATTGCTTCTTAAATTTAGTAGAATACTTGCATAAAGAGAAATTCCTCCCAATTGGCTATTTATTTACCCTCATAGAGTTCTTATAGAAAAGAGAATAAATGCTCAATTTTTTCTCTTTGTTCACTAGTTTTCAAAGTAATGAGCTGGTTCCCTAACATCGTTCATTGATCATTTAGTTTTTGTGTTCATTTTAAATTATCCTTGGTAATTATATATAAATTCATATAATTTATGAAATTATGGTTTCATAAATGTATTAGATGTGTTTCACTGTATTATAGTTAATTTTTTAAAAGATTTTATTTGAGAGAAAGGGAGAGAGCACAAGCGGGGGCGAGGAAGAACAAAGGAAGAGAGAGAAGCAGACTCCTCATTGAGCAGGGAGCCAACATGGGGCTTGATTCTGGAACCCCTAGATAATGACTTGAGCTGCGGGCAGATGCTTAACCTACAGAACTACCCAGGTGCCCCTGTTGTAGTTATTGATCCTTTAGCCATTCATCAGTTTATTGGCTTTTAGATCCAAGTCCATCTTGCGTTTCTTCCATAGGTGGAGTTGGGCTGTTTAACTGTTTTGTTTACCAGCAGGCATGATAAACGTTTTGTCAGTACTTGAGATGCTACTGAGTTGTTTATTGTTTCTGGGTTTTTTTGATTGAAAGAATTTAGAGATTTTATTTTTAAAGAAAAATACACTAGGGGATCCTGGGTGGCTCAGTTGGTTGAGCGTCTGCCTTTTGCTTGGGTTGTGATCCTGGGGTACTAGGATCAAGCCCTATCTCCCTTTTACCCCTGCTCATGCTCTCTCTTGCTATCTCTCTTTCTCTCTCAAGTAAATAAATAAAATCTTTAAAAAAAAAAAAGAGGAAAATACATTATAAACTCATGTTGATATTTTCTGTTCAACTTTAGGATTAAAGGTTTTAATTTTAATTCGTTTGATTTTGTATTTGTACTTGTACTGCTTTTTAATTACATGAAAAGAAAATCTTTGTTCCTAACCACAGTAGCAGGATTATTTACTTATTTATCCTTTGATAAAATAGTTTTAAGATAATAACATTAAATACTACTATTACTATGAATACTGAAAGGTTACTTCTTTTAAATCTCTTTAAACTTATATTTTTTTTATTTGAGAGAGAGAGTGAGCAAGAGAGCACAAGCTTGGGGTAGGGGCAGAGGGAGAGGAAGAAGCAGACTTCCTGCAAAAAAAATTTTTTTTTAACCATTCTTAGAGTATTCCACTAAGTATGTTCAGGCTAATTACAAGATTTTTTTGCCTTATTTAATCTGAGTACATTAAAATTGATCATTTATGCTCCTCAGTACATTGTGGAGAGAATGGAAGTCCCAAATTAGGAGATGAATTTTGTAGTGCATAAAAGTAATACAAAATTGGCATAATAAAAATCTAAAACTGTAAAAATCAACATAAAAAATGGTAATATCAAGAGAAAAAATAGTAAATGAAACATTAAGTGGAAATTCATACAGAGAAAAACTGGATGGCCAATAAATTTGCAAAGATGCTTTCATCTTTACTTTGTTGTATTTGCCAATTGAAATAACAGTGACATATCCTATTATAACCCAACAGTTTCACTTTAAGAGATATTCTTGTAAACGTTTACCAAAAGACCACTTACAGTAACATTGTTCATGATAGAAAAAAAAAAAAACAAGTGAAAATTTTAAAATGCCCATTTATAGTACACTATATTGTAAGATGTGCTATATTCATATAAAGGGAAAATATACAGCAGTGGAAATGAAAGAACTAAAGCTACATATGACAAAATGGGTTAAACTTAAAAATAGAAGATGTATAAAAAAGCTAGACACAAAGGAGCTCACTCAGTTTAATATCATATAAAACATAAAATGCATGGTACATGCATAGCACATGGGAACCATTAACAGCAAGGGGAATTGTTAATACAAAGATTTAATATGATTATTTACTCCTGAGAGAAGGGGAGAATCCCATTCAAAAGGTCTGCATATAGGTTTGCCTGCATCTGGAATTTATGTGTTGTTCTAATTGGTGGGTATGTGGGTATCAACTCTGTGTTTGCCTTCCTAGGTAAAGTAAGCTCTTTAAGTTAAATCTCAGTTATTTGCACAAGGGCTTTTTTTTTTTTTAATAAAGTGCTCTTAAAAGCTTGAATTTCTTCCATACTTAATTTCTTGTTCTCAGTTTAAGTCTTCTCTGTTTTTAAATTTATATACACATTTATTAATCTTAGTGTACTACAACTTCCAATTTTAAAAAATAGGAACAAAAAATTAGCAAAAATTAAAAAGATAGAGTCAATCCAATATTTCTATGATAAAAAAAATGTTGAATACATCCATTCCTGATTAAAATGCTTCAAAGTATGGGACGCCTGGGTGGCTCAGTTGGTTAAGCGGCTGCCTTCGGCTCAGGTCATGATCCCAGCGTCCTGGGATCGAGTCCCACATCGGGCTCCTTGCTCGGCAGGGAGCCTGCTTCTCCCTCTGCCTCTGCCTGCCACTCTGTCTGCCTGTGCTCTCTTGCTCTCTCTCCCTCTGTCTCTGACAAATAAATAAATAAAATCTTTAAAAAAAAGCTTCAAAGTATAGGGTTAGAGGGAATATTCCTCAACTTAATAAAATCTATCTATGAAAAACCCACAGCGAATATCATTCACAATGAGAAAAAGCTGACAGCTATCTCTTTGAGATCAGGAACATGACAAGGATACCCACTCTTGCCACTGTTGTTCAACATAGTACTAGAAGTCCTAGCAATAGCAATCAGACAACAAAAAGAAATAAAAGGTATTCAGATTGGCAAAGAAGAAGTCAAACTCACTCTCTCCACAGATTACATGATACTTTATATGGAAAACCCAAAAGACTCCCCCCCCAAACTACTAGAATTCATACAACAGTTCAATAATGTGGCAGACTACAAAATCAATGTATAAAAATCAGTTGCTTTCTTATACACTAACAATGAAAATATAGAAAGGGAAATTAGAAAATCAATTCCATTTACTATAGTACCAACCATGAGTTACCTGGGAATAAACCTAACAAAAGAGGTCAAGGATCTGTACTCAAGGAACCACAGAAAACTCATGAAAGAAACTGAAGAAGACACAAAAAGATGGAAAGGCTTTCCATGCTCATGGATTAGAAGAATAAACATTGTCAAAATGTCTATACTGTCTAGAGCCATCTATACTTTCAATGCCATCCCAATCAGAATTCCACTGGCATTTTCAAAGTGCTGGAACAAACAATCCTAAATTTGCATGGAACCAGAAGAGACCCCGAATTGCTAAGGAAATGTTGAAAAGGAAACACAAAACTGGGGGCACCACGTTGCCTGATTTTAAGCTTTACTAGAAAGCTGTGATCACCAAGACAGCATGGTACTGGCATAAAAACAGACACATAGACCAGTGGAACAGAGTAGAGAGCCCAGATATGGACCCGCAACTCTGTGGTCAAATAATCTTCGACAAAGCAGGAAAAAATATACAGTGGAAAAAAGACAGTTTCTTCAGTAAATGGTGCTGGGAAAATAGGACAACTATGTGTAGAAGAATGAAGCTTGACCATTCTCTTACACCGTACACAAAGATAAACTCGAAATGGATAAAAGACTTCAATGTGAGGCACGAATCTATCGAAATCCTAGAGGAGAACATAGGCAGTAACCTCTTCAACATTGGCCATAGCAACCTCTTTTAAGACATGTCTCCAAAGTCAAAGGAAACAAAAGCAAAAATGAACTTTTGGGACTTCATCAAGATCAAAAGCTCTGCACAGCAAAGAAAACAGTCAACAAAACAAACAGGCAACCCATGGAATGGAAGAAGATATTTGCAAATGGCACTACAGACAAAGGGCTGATATCCAAGAACTATAAAGAACTCTTCCAGCTCAACACACACAAAACAGATAATCATATCAAAAAATGGGTAGAAGACATGAATAGACAATTCTTCAAAGAAGACATACAAATGGCTAACAGACACATGGAAAAATGTTCATCATCATTAGTCATCAGGGAGGTTCAAATCAAAACCACATTGAGATACCACCTTACACCAGTTAGAATGGCCAAAATTAAAAGACAGTAAACAACAAGTGTTGGAGAGGATGTGGAGAAAGGGGAACCCTCTTACTATTGGTGGGAATGCAAGTTGGTGCAGCCACTTTGGAAATCAGTGTGGAGATTCCTTAAGAAATTAAAAATAGAGCTACCCTATGACCCTGCAATTGCACTACTGGGTATTTACCCCAAAGATACACATATAGTGAGAAGAAGACCATCTGTACCTCAGTGTTCATAGCAGCAATGGCCACAGTCACCAAACTGTGAAGAACCAAGATGCCCTTCAACAGATGAAAGGATAAGGAAGATATGGTCCATATATATAATGGAATATTATGCCTCCATCAGAAAGGATGAATACCCACTTCTATCAATGTGGACAGGAGGAGATTATGCTGAGTGAAATAAGTCAAGCAGAAGAGTCATGTATCATATGGTTTCACTTGCTTGTGGAGCATAAGAAATAATATGGAGGACATTGGGAGAAGGTGAGGAGAAAGGTGTTGGGAGAAATCCCAGGGGGAGACGAACCATGAGAGACTGTGGACTCTGAGAAACAAACTGAGGGTTTTGGAGGGGAAGGGGGTGGGGGTCTGGGTGAGCCTGGTGGTGGATATTAACAAGGGCACGTATTGCATGGAGCACTTGGTGGGATGCATAAACAATGAATCTTGGAACACTGAAAAAATAAAGTTGAAAAAAAAAGTTGAATAGATTAACTTTCAGTTTGAAAAACAATTATGGATGATTTAAAGAAAAAGAGAACAGTGTGAAAATTCCTTAAGAAACTAAAAATAGGGGGGGACAAGATGGCGGGGAACTAGGAGGAGGCGCCCTTTCAACCTGTACCCTAAAGTGAGCTGATTACCTACCAAGGAACTCCGATCACCCATGAAATCAGCCTGAGATTAGAATTATACACGTCTGGATCTCTAGGGGGGCAGAAGATGCCAGTGGGCAGGTAAAGTGGAGTGGGAACGCCAGACTGGTATCGGAAGATAAACAAAAGGGAGAGGGAGCCACCAGAAGCGACCCATTGGAAAGTAATACCCCAATACGAGAGTCCCCTGTGTCTGGGGACCAGCATTAACTTGGAGTCTGGTAGAAAGCACTCAAAAAGAGCAAAGGATCGTGGGGTGAAATTGTGGGAATTGGGACAGTTCGGGACAGCTGCCCCTGGCGCTGAGCCAGAGAGAGAGCGGTGGAGAAACCAAGTCTGGGTCCCTGAGCCCCAAGCGAGAGTGCCTAAGGGCGTGGGAGCCCCGCCAGCCGGCAGAAACAGCCTTTTTGCAGTCCCCACTCGTGCGCCACGCTATGAGAGTCTGAGACGCGCCCCACACCCTCCCCTGAGAGAGGTGCACGGAAGCGCCAGCCCGGCGCTCTCTGACCCGGAAAGTGAGCGCTCCCAGCCTGGGCCAGCAGGAAAATCTCAGACTGCGATTGCTGCTTGGAACCTCTCTGGTGGTCTGGAGCTGCCCAGACAGCCACCGCTGTTGTGGTTTTGGTTACAAGCAGGAGTACCTGTGTCCCCAGCGACCCCGACTGGGAATGTGCTCTGCCAGCAGCCAAGGGGGAACTTATGTGCTCTGCAGCAGCCAGAGGGGAACAGACGGAGGCTTCTCTCTGAGAGGGAGGTCTGGGTGCAGTTTGCTTTCCTCTAAACCTCCAAAAACCATCAAGAGCTGCCAAGGGGAGAGAAAACAAACGAACAAACATAAAAACCTCCAGAGAACAAAAGCCTGAAAAACCAGTTTCCTCAGAACCCACCCCCTTGAGGGGGGCGGGAGGACTTAACTCAGGAAACACTGCCTGAAAACCCATGCGGCAGCCCCTCCCCCAGAAAGCCAACCGGGGGTGGGGGGGGGTGGGGTGGAGCGACAAGAGAACAGCCATCACTGCTTCATAGATACAACTTTTATTTTTAATTTGTTCCCACTATTCTGGTTCATTTTTTAATTTTTAAAAATTTTTTTAAATTTTTTATATAGATTTTTTTTAGCCTATTTACCATCACAGTGAGATGTCCAGTACATCAAATTCCATAATAACCTTTTAACCTCAACTTTTTGATACATATACCTGTGTGGTTTTTTTTTTGCTTTTCTATTTTTAAAAATTTTTTTAAAAATTTAGTTTAGTTCATTCTTTATTCTTATTTTTTAATATTCATATAGAGTTAAACTTCAAGGTAATCCCCTTTCGCCAATCAATGCTACCCCTATAGGTAAACCAATTTTTAATCCCCCATTATCTTAGGAAAGTTGATCAAAGATATCAAGATACATCCAGGAAAAATCAAAATAACCTTCCTCGCCCACACTGAGAATTTATAACCACTCTCCCATCTTTTTCTTCCGCCAGTGTTTCTGTGTATATGTGTTTGTCCTGGTAGTATATAAATCTTATACTTGGGGTTCTTTTTGACGAGGTTCTTTGTTTGTTTGTTTTGCTTCTACATATATGTGTATATATTTTTTTCTTCTCTTGTCATATACTTTTATCAGTCTTTTTGTTAGTCTGTTTTTACTTGTATACTTCACAAATCTTACCTTGGGGCCCATTTGGCTGAGCCTTCTCTTTTATCATTCTTTCTTTTTCCTCTCTCTCTCTCTCTCTCTTTTTTTTTTTTTTTTTTTTTTTTTTTTTTTTTTTTTTTTTTTTTTTTTTTTTTTTTTTCTCTCTTTCTTTTTTTCTTTCATTTGGGTGGGGACTCCTGATTGCTCAGAAGCGTTCCAAGATGCACCTTGATTGCACCACGGTCAATACATCCAGCTACATTCGTTCAGCCATCTCTCACCAAAGTGACTAGGAGGAGGAATGCCCAACAGAAGAAAAATTCAGAGGATGGGCCTTCTGCAACAGAGCTAATGGCTACCGACATAGACACTATGTTGGAAAGGGAATTCAGGCTAACAATTATCCAGGCAATAGCTAGGTTGGAGAAAGCCATGGATGACCAAATGGAATTGATTAGGGCAGAACTGAAAGCCACCAGGGATGATGTTCACAATGTTAGAGCAGAACTGAAAGCCACCAGGGATGATGTTCACAATGCTCTCAATGAGTTCCAATCTAGTCTAAATTCCCTAAAAGCTAGGGTAACTGAGACAGAAGATAGAATTAGTGATCTGGAGGACAAACAGATAGAAAGGATCAGGAGGAAGCCTGGAACAAACAGCTTAGAAACCACGAAAACAGAATTAGGGAAATAAATGATGCCATGAAACGTTCCAACATCAGAATTATTGGAATCCCTGAAGGGGAGGAGAAAGAAAAAAGTCTAGAAGATATAGTGGAACAAGTTCTCCATGAAAATTTTCCCAACCTCATGAATGGAACCAGCATTCATGTACTAGAGACAGAACGTCCCCCCCCCCCACAAGATTTTAGATTCTCGAAAGTCCTTGAGACACCTGATAGTAAGAATGAGGAATTATAATTCTAGAGAAACTCTCTTGAAGGTAGCTAGGACAAAGAAGCTCCTTACGTACAGAGGAAAGCCCATCAGAATAACATGAGACCTGTCCACAGCAACCTGGCAAGCCAGAAGGGGCTGGCAAGATATTCAGGGCACTAAATGAGAAAAACATACAGCCAAGAATACTTTATCCAGCAAGACTGACATTCAAAATAGATGGAGAGATAAAAAGTTTCCAAGACCTGCAAGGCTTAAAAGAGTATGTGACCACCAAGCTGACACTGCAGGAAATATTAAGTGTGGTTCTATAAAAGAGGAAAAATCCTAAGAATATCATTGAACAGAAATATAGAGACAATCTACAGAAAGAAAGGCTTCAAAGGTAACACGATGTCAATAAAAATGTATCTATCAGTAATAACTCTCAATGTGAATGGCCTAAATGTGCCCATAAATTGACACAGGGTTGCAGATTGGATAAAACGACAGGACCCATCCATATGTTGTCTACAAGAGACCCACTTCGAACCTAAGATACAACCAGATTGAAAGTGAAGGGATGGAGAAGCATCTTTCATCCCAATGGGCCTCAAAAGAAGACTGGGGTAGCGATTCTCATATCAGATAAATTAGATTTTAAACTAAAGAGATACAGAGATACAGAAGGACACTACATAATCCTTAAAGGGACTATCCACCAAGATGATCTAACAATTGTAAATATCTATGCCCCCAATATGGGAGCAGCCAATTACATAAGAAAACTATTAATCAAGATAAAGAGTCATATTGATATGAATCCATTGATAGTAGGAGATCTTAACGCCTCTCTCAGTAATAGATCATCCATGCAGAAAATCAATAAAGAAACAAAAGCACTGAATGACACATTGGACCAGATGAACCTCATAGATATATACAGAACATTCCACCCTAAAACAACAGAATACTCATTCTTCTGTGCACATGGAACCTTCTCCAGAATAGACCACATACTGGGTCACAAATCAGGACTCAACCAATATCAAAAGATTGAGATTATTCCCTGCATATTCTCAGATCACAATGCTTTGAAACTGGAGCTCAACCACAAGGAAAAGTTTGGAAGGAACTCAAACACCTGGAAGCTAAAGACCACCTTGCTTAAGAATGCGTGGATCAACCAGGAGATCAAAGAAGAACTTAAACAATTCATGGAAACCAATGAGAATGAAGACACTTCAGTCCAAAACCTATGGGATACAGCAAAGGCAGTCCTAGGGGGGAAATACATAGCCATCCAAGCCTCCCTCAAAAAAATTGAAAAATCCAGAATACAACAGCTGTCTCTACACCTTAAAGAACTGGAGAATCAACAACAAGTCAAACCAACTCCACACACAAGAAGGGAAATAATCAAGATTAGAGCAGAGATCAATGAGGTAGAAACTAGAGATACAGTAGAACGTATCATGAAACTAGAAGTTGGTTTTTTGAATCAATAAGATCGATAAACCACTGGCCACACTAATCCAAAGAAAAGAGAGAAAGCACAAATTAATAAAATTATGAATGAAAAGGGAGAGATCACAACGAACATCAAGGAAGTAGAAACAAACATCAGAAGCTATTATCAACAGTTATAGGCCAATAAGTTAAGCAACCTAGATGAAATGGATGCATTCCTGGAAAACTATAAACCCCCAAAATTGAACCAGGAAGAAAGTGACAACCTGAATAGACCGATATCTAGTAACGAGATTGAAGCAGTGATCAAAAACCTCCCAAAAAACAAGAGCCCAGGACCTGATGGATTCCCTGGGGAATTCTACCAAACTATCAAAGAAGAAATAACACCTGTTCTCCTGAAGCTGTTTCAAAAAATTGAAGCAGAAGGAAAACTTCCAGACTCTTTTTATGAAGCCAGCATTATTACCCTGATCCCCAAACCAGGCAAAGACCACACCAAAAAGGTGAATTTCAGACCAATATCACTGATGAATATGGATGCTAAGATTCTCAACAAGATCCTAGCAAACAGGATCCAACAGCACATTAAAAAGATCATTCACCATGACCAGGTGGGATTCATCCCTGGGTTACAAGGATGGTTCAACATTCACAAGTCAATCAATGTAATAGAACAAATCAATAAGAGAAGAGAA
>PISX010024247.1:12730-28362 GCA_004024625.1 Mellivora capensis
ACATAGTATTAGAAGTCCTAGCAACAGCAATCAGACAACAAAGAGAAATAAAAGGTATCCAAATTGGCAAGGAAGAAGTCAAACTCTCTCTCTTCGCAGATGACATGATACTTTATATGGAAAACCCAAAAGACTCCACCCCCAAACTACTAGAACTCATACAGCAATTCAGTAACGTGGTAGGATACAAAGTCAATGTACAGAAATCAGTGGCTTTCTTATACACTAACAATGAAAATACAGAAAGGGAAATTAGAGAATTGATTCCATTTACTATAGCAACAAGAACCATAAGATACCTGGGAATAAACCTAACCAAAGAGGTCAAGGATCTGTACTCGAGGAACTACAGAACACTCATGAAAGAAATTGAAGACACAAAAAGATGGAAGACCATTCCATGCTCTTGGATCGGAAGAATAAGCATTTTTAAAATATCTATGCTGCCTAGAGCAATCTATACTTTTAATGCCATTCCGATCAAAATTCCAACGGTATTTTTCAAAGAGCTGGAGCAAATAATCCTAAAATTTGTATGGAATCAGAAAAGACCCCGAATCACTAAGGAAATATTGAAAAACAAAAATAAAACTGGTGGCATCACGTTACCTGATTTCAAGCTTTATTACAAAGCTGTGATCACCAAGACAGCATGGTACTGGCATCAAAACAGACACATAGAGCAGTGGAACAGAATAGAGAGCCCAGATATGGACCCTCAACTTTTTGTCAAATAATCTTCGACAGAGAAGGAAAAAATAAACAGTGGAAAAAAGACAGTCTCTTCAATAAATGGTGCTGGGAAAATTGGACAGCTATATGTAGTAGAATGAAACTTGACCATTCTCTTACACTGTACACAAAGATAAACTCGAATGGATAAAAGACCTCAACGTGAGACGGGAATCCATCAGAATCCTAGAGTAGAACATAGGTAGTAACCTCTTTGATATCAGTCACAGCAACTTCTTTCAAGATATGTCTCCAAAGGCAAAGGAAACAAAAGCGAAAATGAACTTTTGGGACTTCATCAAGATCAAAAGCTTCTGCACAGCAAAGAAAACAGTCAACAAAACAAAGAGGCAACCCACAGAATGGGAGAAGATATTTGCAAATGACAGTACAGAAAAAGGGTTTATATCCAGGATCTATAAAGAACTTCTCAAACTCAACACACACAAAACAGATAATCATATCAAAAAATGGGCAGAAGATAGGAACAGACACTTCTCCAATGAAGACATACAAATGGCTATCAGACACATGAAAAAATGTTCATCATCACTAGCCATCAGGGAGATTCATATTAAAACCACATTGAGATACCACCTCACACCAGTTAGAATGGCCAAAATTAACAAGACAGGAAACAATGTGTGATGGAGAGGATGTGGAGAAAGGGGAACCCTCTTACATTGTTGGTGGGAATGCAAGTTGGTGCAGCCACTCTGGACAACAGTGTGGAGATTCCTCAAGAAGTTAAAAATAGAGCTTCCCTATGACCCTGCAATTGCACTACTGGGTATTTACCCCGAACATACAGATGTGGTGAAAAGAAGGGCCATCTGTACCCCAATGTTTATAGCAGCATTGGCCACGGTCGCCAAACTGTGGAAAGAATCAAGATGCCCTTCCACGGACGAATGGATAAGGAAGATGTGGTCCATATACATTATGGAGTATTATGCCTCCATCAGAAACGATGAATACCCAACTTTTGTAGCAACATGGATGGGACTGGAAGAGATTATGCTGAGTGAAATAAGTCAAGCAGAGAGAATCAATTATATGGTTTCACTTATTTTCAGAGCATTACAAATAACATGGAGGACCTGGGGAGATGGAGAGGAGAAGGGAGTTGAGGGAAATTGGAGGGGGAGATGAACCATGAGAGACTATGGACTCTGAAAAACAACCTGAGGGTTTTGAAGGGTCAGGGGGTGGGAGGTTGGGGGAGTCAGGTGGTGGGTATTATGGAGGGCACGCATTGCATGGAGCACTGGGTGTGGTGCAAAAACAATGAATTCTGTTACGCTGAAAAGAAATAAATAAAAAAATAAAATATTGAAGATGAAAAAAAAATACATTTAACTACTTTTTTGCTTTGCAGGTTTGAGTGATGAATTAGTCCCAAAGCTGTTTGATGTTTCAGAAATACCTTCAGCAACAGTGGCCCATTCATTGCCCACGACAGTTCCAGATTCTCCTAGAATTTATCCTGCAAGAACACCTAAAACACCTCGAACACCTAGGTTACAAGATCCAAATAAAACACCAAGATTTTATCCTGTTGTTAAAGAACCAAAAGCTATTGATGTAAAGGTACATAAAACTACTAGGAATATAAAGGCTGCATTTTATATCCTTTACCATTCCAAAATGAGACTTTTTAGTTTCTATCATATTTTTAAAAATATATATTTTGGATTGTAAGAACTCACTTAAAAATGGTATTTTACCAGTGATGTTTTCTCAGGTTAAGGAATAACTTCCTTAAAATTGGTAGCGTAATTAATGTTGATCAGAAGGTATAATGAAGACTCACACTAAATTGTATTTCCCTTAATCCTTGGGTTGAATCCTAGCAAAGGACCTTCTTTGTTAAGTTTTGTAACTTGTATGTGAGATGTTTAAGTTTTGTGACTTCATGTGATTTCATAATGTGTCATCCACAGTATGAAAATGTTTGAGCTAGTTTACAGTCAGAGGGTTTTAATTTACTTGTGAAGTTCACACTACTGAAATAATTGCAATGTTTGACCTCTTTTTCTTTAGAGTCCAAGAAAGAGAAAAACAAGACATAGTACAAATCCCCCTCTAGAGTGTCATGTTGGTTGGGTAATGGATGCCAGAGATCATGGTCCAAGAACATCTTCTGTCAGGTACTGTATTTGTCAAACATTGCTTTGTTTTTTATTTTAAGTTTGTTGAAAATAGTTACTAATTAGACATTTGGAGTATTTAAAAATTTATATGTTAGCAAAGTATGGAACAATGAAAATAGTTTTTAAAAAGAAGCGGAAGAAAGGGAAATAAATGGGACAATTTTCCAATAAATACATTAAGGAATAATTGAATAGGACAGTTTTTGCCCATTTAAACTAGTTTCCACAAATGTGTACTCTTAGATAAGAAAATATTTAAGTTTATGAAAGATTCCAGATTCTCAGTGGCATAATGGGTTCTTAGTGAATTTATGTGCTAAACAAACTACTCAAACTATAAAAATAATATGGAAATAAAACACCTTGTTATTTTGAAGTTTTTCCTTTTGGGGGAAAATAACTTAGATTTATATAATAGTCAACTTAGTTGACTATTAGTAGTAAGTGGTTTTTCTTTTAGCTTTATTTTTTTTAAAGACTTATTTACCTCAAAAGAGATGATAGAGCAAACCTTTGATAGTTCCACTTGTGCAATATAACATGGTATGTTTTATCTTATACAGTGAATGCAGAGGTGATTTGCTGCTAGTTGCTGTGTGTTTCTTATAAACTTCTGTTTGTGTAGATAATTTCAGAATAATTATCTGACCAACTTTCTAAATGAAGATTTAGCTTAGGAAAAAGTATTCTTTCGTTACTAGAAGGGAAGGATTAAATAGTTTCATTCAAAGAAAAGTATGTCTTTCCAGTGATATTTATTTGGTACCTTTACATTTTGTTCTCATTAGATATATTGTCCATAAAATATAAAATGTGTATATGTTTTTTGTACACCTATTGTATACTTAGAGTTAATGTGTTCTAAGTGATTTTGAGAGTTTATTTTCCAGGGTATTTTTTTTTAAGATTTTTATTTTTTAGAGAAAGCACGAGCAGGGGAAAAGACAGAGAGAGAAGCAGGCTTCCCATGGAGCAGGGAGCCCAACAACATAGGGCTCGATCCCAGGGCCCTGGGATCATGACCTGAGCTGAAGTCAGACGCTTAACCAACTGAGCCACCTAGGCACCCTTCCAGTGTGGGTTTTTTTTTTTTTTTAATCAGAGCAATATATTTAGAGATCAACAAATAATGGTGAAAGATTTTAGTCAATAACATTTAGTTTAGTTAGAACATTTAATGGAACGTTTAGTTAGAAATATGTTCCTTACAATTCATTTTTTATTATGTTATATCTTTCGTTATTAATAATTCATGTATATAGAGATTTATTCATTCCCAGGCACAACTCCATGTTCTTCCACAAGTAAAATGTATCAGGAAAGCAGGGGCTTAACATTGTGTTGGACACTTTCCTAGGCACTGAGTATATAGCTGCAAGATATATTACAAAGGAACAAGATAATTACAGACCCTGCCTTTCTGGAGCTTAATTCAGGAGTGACAGACAAGTATTTATAAAAATGACTGTATATTTTTTTAAATTGACCTATTTTACAGCAGAAATTAAGTGGAAGGTACTGAGAGTTCCCTTAGACACCCTGCATTCCCTGCCTTCCACACACAGCCTCACCCCACTATCAACATTCATATCTTTAGATTATCTACCTTAATCTAAGTATGGATATGGTTGGATTTAAATCTGCCACTTTAATTTTATTTTTCTTTATTTTATGTTCTACTTTTTTCATCTCTTCTTTGTTCTTTTTTCCTCCATCTTTTGTATTGGCTGAGTTTTATTTTTTTAAAGATTTTATTTATTTATTTGACAGACAGAGATTACAAGTAGGCAAGAGAGGCAGGCAGAGAGAGAGAGGAGGAGAGCCCCGATGTGGGGCTCGGTCCCAGGACCCTGGGATCATGACTTGAGCCAAAAGCAGAGGCTTTAACCCACTGAGCCACCCAGGCGTCCCTGGATTGGCTGAGTTTTTATAATAATTCTATTTTATCTCTACCATTGGCTTCTCAGTTATATCTCTTATTTTTTACTGGTCTTCTACTGTTCATAATATACATTTCAACTTAGTCTACTTTCAAATAATATTATACCACTACATGTATAGCATAAGAATCTTAATACCATAAAGTTCCATTTCCTCCCATCCTTTGTGATATAGCTTTATTATTACTTTTCTTTAGACAGTTATCTTTTTAAAACATGAGAAATTTTTATTTTATCTATCATCTATCTATCTATCTATAGAGTTTTTTTATTTGAGAGAGAGAGAGAGAGAGAGTGCATTGGGGAGGGTGAGGAGGGAGAGGCAGACTCCCCTCTGAGCAGGAAGCCAGAGGATCAGAGGATCCCTGGGCTCAGTCCCAGAAGCCTGAGACCATGACCTGAACTGGAAGCAGATATTTAACTGACTGAGCCACCCAGGCGCCCCAATGTGAGAAATTTTTCAAACATTTGCTCTCATTTTTACCATTTGTAATGCTCTTTATTTCTTAAAAATTTCTTTGTACAGGTCTGTTAGGAGTGGATTCTATCTACTTTTGTTTATCAGGAGAAGTTTGTCTTTTTCTATTTTGAAAGATATTCTTATTGAGTATAAAATTCTTTGATGGATCTAGGCATGGGTATGGTTATATGTGTTTATATGTGTGTGACACAAGGTATTTATCCTGCTTGTGGTTCTCTGAAGTTATTGGATTCATTGTTTGTTGTCTTTTATTCAGTTAGGAAAATTTTTGTCTCTTATCTCTTCAAGTATTTTTTGCCCTGTGTTCTTGTTGTTTGTTTCCACTTCTGGGAATCCAATTACATGTAGAGTAGACCATTTGTTAATATCTCACAGCTCTTAGATGACTGATCTTTTTTTTTCTACTTTTTCTCTTTGTAATTCACGTTGGATAATTTTGATTGACCCTTGTTCATTTTTAGTTGTGTCCAGTCTCCTGATAAGCTCATTACAGAAATTTTCCATTTCTGATAATTGTGCTTTATATATTTTGTATTACCATTTGACTTCTTATTAATAGTTCTCTTTTTCCTGCTGAAGTTTTTTATCATGCGTGTTCTCCTTTCCATGAGTTCCTGCAACATATTAATCTAATCATAGTTATTTTAAAGTCCATTGTTTGATCATGCCAATAGGTGGGTCATCTGATGTATATATCCTTCTGTTTGTTTTGAGGGTTTTTTTGCATTATTTTTTGATTAAAAATTTTAATTTTCTTGTTAGTTTGTGTCTGTCTTATAAATTTTTATTGAATTCTAGATTCTTGCTCTTAGACTTATTTTATACCTCTAATATCTCCAAATCTCAAGCTGAGTAAACTCTCATCTCTTTCCATTAGATTTGTTCCTAATCTGCAGAATTTGGCTAAAATTAATCCTAGGCTGACTGATATGAATACAGTTTCATATACTCCAGTTATACTTACATCCCTTCTAGAGTACTATAAATATTATTTTCTCCTATGATTTTTTAAAAAAAGATGTATTTATTTATTTATTTGACAGATGGAGATCACAAGTAGGCAGAGAGGCAGGAGAGAGAGGCAGGAGGGGAAGCAGGCTCCCTGCTGAGCAGAGAGCCTGATGTGGGGCTCGATCCCAGGACCCTGGGATCATGACCCCAGCCGAAGGCAGAGTCTTCAACCCACTGAGCCACCCAAGCGTCCCTCTCCTATGATTTTTAAAAAGATTTTATTTATTCATTTGACAGAGAGAGGGAGACCACAAGTAGGCAGAGCAGCAGGCAGAGAGAGTGTGGGAAGCAGGCTCCCTGCTGAACAGAGAGACCAATGTGGGGCTCGATCCTGGGACCCTGGGATCGTGACCCCAGCCGAAGGCAGAGGCTTTAACCCACTGAGCCACCCAGGTGCCCCTCTTATTATTTTTTTTAAGATTTTATTTATTTTTCTGACACAGAGAGAGAAATCACAAGTAGGCAGAGAGGCAGGCAGAGAGAGAGGGGGAAGCAGGCTCCCTGCTGAGCAGAGAGCCCAATGCAGGACTTGATCCCACGACCCCGAGATCACGACCTGAGCCAAAGGCAGAGGCTTAACTCACTGAGCCACCCAGGTGCCCCTCCTATGATTTTTAAATAACATTTTCTTTTCTTTACATACTGTAAGAGTATAGTATGTAATATACATGACATACAAAGTATGTGTTAATTAACTGTGTATGTTATCAACAAGGCTTCTGGTCAACAGTAGGCTATTAGTAAAGTTTTTAGGGAGTAAAAATTTACATGTAGATTTTTGCCTAGTGTAGAGTGTCAGCACCCCTAACTCCTGCATTGCTCAAGGGTTAATTGTATAAACGTATATGTAACTATTAACAGCCCCTTATAGTCTATGAAACAAAAATTGGGGCATCTGGGTGGTTTAGTCAATTGAGCATCCATTTCTTAATTTCAGCTCAGCTCATGATCTCAAGGTTGTGAAATCTTGTCAGGCTCCATGCTTAGCAGGAAGTCTGCTTGAGATTCTCTCCCTCTGTCCTTCCTACCACTCTCTCTCAAATAAATAAATAAATAAATCTTTTTTAAAAAGATATATTAAGCAAAAATTGAAAAAAATTGGAAGGAGAAATAAACAGTTCTACAAGAATAGTTGTAGATTTCAATACACTACTTTTAATAATGCATAAATCAACTTGACATAAGATGAGTAACAAAATAGAGGACCTGAACAACGCAATAAACCAATTAGACCTAGCAGATTATATATATATATAATATAGTCTACCCAACAACAGCACAGAATATACATTCTTAAGTATACACAGGACATTTTGTACAATAGACCATGTGTTAGGCCAAAACAAAAGCTTCAGTAGACTTTAAATGTGATAACATATAAGGTATCTTCCCTGATTGCAGTGGGATGAAGGTAGTAGAAATCTATAACAGAAGTAAAACTGGAAAATTCACAAGTATGTGGCAGTTAAACAACACAATTTTAACCCATGAGTCAAAGAAGACATCATAAAGGAAATTAGAAAATACTGAGAGAGATATGAAAGTGAAAACAGCATACCAAATCTTAAAGGAATGCAAGGAGAGCAGTGCTCAGAGGGAAATTTACAGCTATAAATGCCTACATTTAAAGAGAAAAGAGTTCACAAATCAGTAACCTAACATTATAATTTAAGAAACTTGAAAATGAGCAAAATAAACCCAAAGCTAGCAGAAGGGAGGAAGGAAATGTTGAAAATGAGAGCAAAAACAAACAATAAAGAGAAGAGAAAAACAGTAGAGAAAATCAGTAAAAACAGATGTTGGTTCTTTGAGAAGATCAACAAAACTAACAAAACTTCTTTAGCTGACTGCCAGAGCAAAAAGAGAAGATGCAAATAACTAAAATCAGAAATAGAGATGGAAGCATAACTAACCAATTTTACAGAGATAAGAGGATTAGAAGAGATTAGTATGAACAATATACATTAACATATTAGATAACCTGGAAGAAATGAACAGATTTCCTCAAAACATACAAATTAAACTGATTAAAGAAGAAATAGACAATTGAACCCATGCATAAAAGAGATCAAATCAGTAATCAAAGACTTCTCCTAACAAAATTCCAGACCAATGGCTCCACTTGAAGTGAATTCTACCAGATAGTTAAAGAATTAACACTAATCTCTTTCAGACTCTTCCAAAATTTGAAGAGAAGGGAATGCTTACTCTATGAGGCCTGCATCATGCTGATACCAAAACCAGATAAAGACATCGTAAGAAAATAAAATTATATACTAGTGCCCCTTATGAATATAGATGTAGAAGTTCTCACCAAATATTAACAAATGAAATTCCGCAGTTGTCAGGGACTCTAGGCTGGCTCAGTTAGTAGAGCACGTGACTCTTAATCTGAGGGTTGTGAATTCAAGCCCCATGTTGAGCATAGCCTACTTAAAAAAATAAATAAAAATAAATTTTTAAAAAGTCCATATACTAGTGTGTTGAAAAGATTATTCACCATGACCAAGTAGAATTTATCCCAGTAATGCAAGAGTGGTTCAACATAAGAAAATCAGTGTAATACATCATATTAACAGACCTAAGGAAATGACTGGGGCACCTGGGTGGCTCAGTCGATTAGGCAGCCGACCTTGATCTCAGCTCAGGTCATGATCTCAAGGTCCTGGGATTAAGCCCCACATCAAGCCCCGAGCTCAGAGGGGAGTCTGCTTAAGGATTTACTCTCTCCCTCTCCCTCTGCCCATGCTTGCACACACTGACTCTCTCTAAAATAAATAAAGATTTTTTTAAAAAGAATTAAGGAAATGACTACATGATCATCTCAGTTGACACAGAAAAGACATTTGACCAAATCCAACATCTTTTTATGATTAAAAAGTCTGAAAATTAAGAATGGAAGGAAAATCCCTCAACATGGTGAAAAGTATTTATAAGAAACCCACAGCTAACATCATTCTCAATGGTGAAAGACTGAAATTTGTTCCTCCTAAGATCAGAAACAAGACAAGGCTCTGCCTTCATCTTGGGTTGTGATTCCAGGGTCCTGAGATCAAGCCCCACGTCAGGCTCCCTGCTCAGCACTGCCTGCTTCTCCCTCTCCCACTGCCTGCCATTTTGCCTGCTTGTGCTCTCTGTCTCCCTGTCAAATAAATAAATAAATAAATAGGATATTTGATTTCACTGTTGATATTCAAAGTTGTACTGAAACTTTTAGCCAGAGCTAGTAGAGAAGGAAAGGAAAGACATCAAATTAAAACGGAAGGAGTAAGGGTTGCCTGGGTGGCTCAGATGGTTAAGCATCTACCTTTGGTTCAGGTCATGATCTCCAGGTCCTGGGATCAAGCCCCATGTCAGGCTCCTAGCTCAGCCGGGAGTCTGCTTCTGCCTTTCCCCCTGCTTCTGTCTCTCTCACTGCTTATGCATGCTCTCTCTCTCAAATGAATTAAAAAAAAAAAAATCTAAACCAAAAAAAAAAAGGTGGGGGGGTAAGACTATCTCTAGTCACAGATAATGTGATTGCATATATAGAAAATCTCAGAGGATCAATGAGAAAGATACTAAAACTAATAAACAAACTTGGCAAAGTTGCAGGGTACAAAATACAAATCAGTTGTGTTTCTATATGCCAGCATTTGAGCAATTTGAAAAGGAAATTAAGAAAGCAATTCTATTTACATTAACAACTAAAAGACTTAGGGGAAAAAAAAATCTAACCAAAGAGGTGAAAGTTTTGTATGCTGAAAACTACAAAACATTGTTGAAAAAATTACAGCAGACCTAAATAAATGGAAGACATTTCATATTCATGGATAGGAAGACTTAACATTGTTAAGATATCAGTGCTATCTAAAGTGATCTATAGATTCAACAAAATCCTTACCAGAATTCCAACAGCCTTTTCCCTTTTTTTTTTCCTTCCAAATTTTTATTTAAATTCTAGTTAGCTAACACACAGTGTAATTTTACTTTCATGGGTAGGATTTGGTGATTCATCATTTACATACAACACCTAGTGCTCATCACAAGAGCCTTCGTTAATACTTGTCACCCATTTAACCCATCCCCCCACCAGCCTTCCCTCCAGTAATCCTCAATTTGTCTTCTGTAGTTAAAAGTCTGTTTTATGATTTGCCTCTCTTTTTTTAATATCCCCCTGTGTTCATCTATTTTGTTTCTTAAATTCCATACCTGAACGAAGTCATATGGTATTTTTCTGTGACTGACTTATTTTGCTTAGTATAATACTCTCTACCTTCATCCATGTTGTTGCAAATGGCAAGATTTCATTCTTTTTCATAGTTGAGTAATATTCCATTGCATATATATATATATATATATATATATATATATGCACACACATACATACACACCATACGTTCTTCTTTATCCATCATTCAATGGATATTTGGGCTTTTTCCATAATTTTGTTATTATTGATAATGCTCCCATGAACATTGGGGCACATGTGCCCCTTTGAATCAGTATTTTTGTATCCTTTGGGTAAATTCCTAGTAGTGCAATTGCTGGGTCAGAAGGTAGTTCTCTATTATAACTTTTTGAGAAACCTCCATACTGTTTTCCAGAGTGGCTGTACCAATTTGCATTCCCACCAACAGTGTAAGAGAGTTTCCCTTTTCTCCACGTCTTCTCCAACACCTGTTGTTTCCTATGTTATTATTTTAGCCTTTCTGGTAGGTGTGAGATGTTACTGCGTTTTGATTTGTATTTCACTGGTGATGTCTGTTAGCCATCTGGATGTTTTCTTTGGAAAAATGTCTATGTTTTCTGCCTATTTGTTAACTGGATTATTTGTTTTGGATGTTGAATTCAATAAGTTCTTTATAGATTTTAGATACTAACCCCATTATCTGATATGTCATTTGCAAATATCTTCTCCCACTCCAAAGGTTGTCATTTAATTTTGATGATTGTTTCCTTCACTGTGCAGAAGCCTTTTATCTTGATGAAGTCCCAGTAGTTCATTTTTGCTTTTGTTTCCCTTGCCTCCAAAGACCTGTCCAGTAAGAAGTTGCTATGGCCGATGTCAGAGAGGTTACTGCCTGTGTTCTCCTTTAGGATTTTGATGGTTTCCTGTCTCATATTTAGGTCTCTCATTCATTTTGAATTTATTTTTGTATATGGTACAAGAAAGTTGTCCAGTTCTATTATTTTACATGTCGCTGTCCAGTTTTCCCACCACCATTTGTTGAAGAGACTGTCTTTTTTACATTGGATGTTCTTTCCTGCTTTGTCAAAGATTAGTTGACCATAAAAAAGACTCATTTCTGGGTTTTCTATTCTCTTCCATTTTTCTGTGTGTCTGACAATGATTTTCACAGAAATGGAAAACCTTATTCTCAAATTCATAGGAAACTGCAAGGAGTCCTGAGAAGCCAAAACAGTCTTAGAGAGGAAGAATAAAATTGGAGGACTAACAACTTTGAAAGTTACTACAAAGCTACAGTATTAAACTAAAGCACTTGGGTGGCTCAGTCAGTTTAGTGGCTGCCTTCAGCTGAGGTCATGATTACAGGGTCCTGGGATTGAGCCCCACATTAGGCTCCTTGCTCAGTGGGAAACCTGCTTCTCCCTCTCCCTGTTGCTCCCCCTGCTTGTGCTTGCTTTCTCTCCCCTACCCCCATCAAATAAATAAATAAAATCTTTAAAAAAATAAATTGTAAACAAAAAAGAAAAAAATTAAAAATTAAAAAAAAATTATGGTCCTGGCATAAAGACAGGCGAGTGGACCAATGGAATATAATAGAGAGCCTAGAAATAAACCCTCATATGTCTGGTCAGTTTATTTTCAAAATGGGTGCTAGAACTGTTTAGTAGAGAAAACTGACAAGGCCTATCTTGTCAACAAATGGTACTGGGAAAATTGAATATCCAACATGGAAAAGGATGGATAAGGATGGATCCAGACCTTATACCCTGTATAAAAAAATTAACTCAAAATTGATCAAAGACCTAAACTTAAGAGTTAAAGCTATAAAATTGTTAGAAGAAAGCATAAGGGCAAATCTTCATCACCCTGGATTTGACATTAGTTTCTTCTATGACACCAAAAGCACAGGTAACAAAAGAAAAAAATAAATTACACTTCATTATAATTAAGAACTTTTTTTTAAAGATTTTATTTATTCATTTGACAGACAGAGATCACAAGTAGGTAGAGAGGCAGGCAGAGAGAGGGGGGCGGGAAGCAGGCTCCCTGCTGGGCAGAAAACCTGAAGTGGGGCTTGATCCTAGGACCCTGAGATCATGACCTGAGCTGAAGGCAGAGGCTTAACCCACTGAGCCACCCAGGCATCCCTATAATTAAGAACTTTTATGTATCAGAGTCAAAAGACAACCTATTCAGTAGGAGAAAATATTTGCAAATCAAGTATCTGATAAGGGATTAATATTTAGAATATATAATGTACTTCAAAAACTTGAGAACTAAAAAAAACCCAATTCAAAAATAGGCAAAGGATTTCAATAGACGTTTCTCCAAAGAAGATACACAAATGGCCAATAAGCCCATGATAAGATGTTCAATATCATTAGTCATTAGAGAAATGCAAATAAAAAACCACAGTGAGATACCTCCTCATACCTACTAGGATGGTATTATGGTTTCTCTTTAAAATTATATGTTGAAGTCTTAACCCCCAGTGTGATTATACTTGGAGATAGTACAGGGAGACCCATTAAAGGTAAAGTTAAATGAAGTCATAAAGGTGGCCCCTTTATAATTTTTTAAAACACTGAAAATAATTTTTTCTTAAAATTTGTTCTTGTATTATTTTGATCCATTTTTCTGTGGCATTTGGTGCAATAAATATTTTGAATTTATCTTGAAAAAAAAAAACACTGAAAATATGGGGCATCTGGGAGGCTTGGTTGGTTAAGCACCCAACTCTTGATTTCAGCTCAGGTCTTGATCGCAGGGTCATGAGTTTAGGCCCCATGGGCATACTTAAATAAATACATACGTTTATACCTGAAAATAAATGTTTGTGAAGATGTGGAGAAATTAGAACTCTTGAGCATTGTTTGTGAAAATATGAAATGCCACAGCCACTGCAAAACAGTTTGTCATTTTTTCAAAAGGTTAAAACATACAATTACCATATGTTCCAGCTATTGCTCTCCTGAGGGTTATATCCAAAAGAATTGAAAACAGGGAGTTGAACAAACATTTTTAAGTCCATGTTTATAGAAGTATTATTCATAACAGCCAAAAGATGAAAACAACCCATGTCCTTTAACAGATTACTGCATAAACACAATATGGTATATACATATAATGGAATATTATTCAACCATATAAAAGAATGAAAGTTTAACTTATTGCAACAACAACATAGATAGACCTTGAAAACATGCTTAGTGAAATAAGTCAGACTCAAAGGGTGAGTAGAGTATCTTCTCACTTGTATGTGAGGTATGCTGAATAATCAAAAGAGAGAAAGTAGAATAGAAGTTATTGGGAGCTGAAGGGAGGAAGAAAGGGCTTATTTTGTTTAATAGAGTTTCTGTTTGGGATAATATAGAAGTTTTAGGTATAGAGTGGTGATGGTTATATAACATTGAGAATATTTAATGCTGATGAATAGTAAGCATGCTTAAGAATGATTAAAATTAAATATTGTGTATATTTTACCATACATGCAGACATGCATATACAAACTCCTAAAAAAAAATCACCACTGATTTCATTAGAAAAGTCTAAATATTAGTGGAAACTATCAGGCTCTTGGTGACAAATACAAGGTTTCAAAAATTCTAACATTTGCATGAAAGCTCAGTTTTCCATGACATAACAGATTCATTTTGTTCATTTTCAAGGAAATATCTGACACAAAATGAAGTCTGAATAACCATAATTTGTTTGTTTTCTAGTTAGAAATGGTGTTCCATGAAAGAATCAATTAGGTCAGCTCACAACTTTATCACACAAGTGCTTTGACTTAAGACAACTGTCTCAGTTTGAGCTGCTCTAACACATATGGCATGGACTGGGTAGCTTAAATTTATTTCTCACAGTTTTAGGGTGAAGGTGCCAACAGATCTGGTATCTGGCGAGGGCCTGCTTTGCAGATGGCTATCTTCTTGTATCCTCACATGGCAGATAGCAGAAAGAAAGGAAGCAAGCTATCTTGTGTTTCTTTTTATAAGGGCACATACTCCACTCATTAGAACTCTACCCTCATGACTTAATTACCTCCTAATACCTTCATATTAGGAGCTAGGAATTCAAGACACATTCAGTCCATAAAAATGGGCATTATACTTTGATAATGCTGCAAAAGTGCTTTATGCTTTCATCCCATTTAAAAAATATATATTTTATTTCTTTTTAAGAGAGTGGACAGTGGTGGGGGGTGGGGGAGAGCAGAGGGAGAGGGACAAACAGACTCTGAGCTGAGAATGGAGCCTGACTTGGTGCTTGGTCCCAGGACCCCGAGGCCATAACCCAAGCTGAAACCAAGAGTTGGGACACTTAACAAATTAGCCACCTAGGCACCCCCCATTTTTTTTTCTAATTGTGATTTAAAGCCACATAAAAATTTACCATTTTAATTATTTTTAAGTGTACAGATCAGGAATGTTAAGTATCTTCACATTGTTGTGAAACATTTCCAGAACTTTCTATAAAACTAAAGCTTTTGAAGGTTGGTTCAACATCTGCAAATCAATCAATGTGATACAACACATTAATAAAAGAAAGAACAAGAACCACATGATACTCTCAATAGATGCTGAAAAAGCATTTGACAAAGTACAGCATCCCTTCCTGATCAAAACTCTTCAAAGTGTTGGGAGAGAGGGCACATACCTCAATATTATCAAACCATCTATGAAAAACCCACCGCAAATATCATTCTCCATGGAGAAAAACTGAAAGCTTTTCCGCTAAGGTCAGGAACATGGCAGGGATGTCCATTATCACCACTGCTATTCAACATAGTACTAGAAGTCCTAGCCTCAGCAATCAGACAACAAAAAGAAATTAAAGGCATCCAAATCGGCAAAGAAGAAGTCAAACTCTCACTCTTTGCAGATGATATGATACTATATGTGGAAAACCCAAAAGACTCCACTCCAAAACTGCTAGAACTTGCACAGGAATTCAGTAAAGTGTCAGGATATAAAATCAATGCACAGAAATCAGTTGCATTTCTCTACACCAACAACAAGACAGAAGAAAGAGAAATTAAGGAGTCAATCCCATTTACAATTGCACCCAAAACTATAAGATACCTAGGAATAAACCTAACCAAAGAGGCTAAAAATCTATACTCAGAAAACTATAAAGTACTC
>PISX010024248.1:0-28303 GCA_004024625.1 Mellivora capensis
TTTTCCTTAATGTTGGTAGATTTCATCAATGAAACCATTGTGTCTGAAGTTTTCTTTGATAATTTTAAATAACAAATTAAATTTCTTTAACAGATACAGAACCACTCTGTTTCCTTTCATATTGGACTAGCTTTGGTAAGTTGTGTTGTATTTACAGAAAAATTTCCTCTAAATTGTCAAATTTTAAAAATGATAAAAGTTGTTTATAATATCCTCTTGTTATCCTATCAATGTCTATAGGTTCTATACTGATAATTCACCTGGCATTCTTGACATTGATAAACCTGAGTTCTTTATTTCTTGATCTGTCTACCTAGGTGCTATTGATTTTGCTGGTCTTTCTAAGTTTTATGTATTTAAGTGATCTCTACACCTAACATGGGGCTTGAACTCATGACCCGGAGATCAAGAGTCACATGTTCCTCTAAGTGAGCCACCCAAGCAACCCTGCTGATGTTTTCAAATAACCAATTTTTGACATTGTTACTTTTTTTATTACTGGTCCCCCCTCCAACTTATATCTGCTCTTCTCTTTATTATTTCCTTTCTTCTATTTAATTTTCATTAACTTTACTCTTTCCTTCAGCTTTTCTTAATTCAATATTGAGTAATTTTTTATTTATTTTATTTTATTTTGCTTTTTTTTTTTTTTTTTTTAAGATTTTACTTATTTATTCATTAGAGACAGAGAGAAAGAGACAGAGGGAGAGAGAGAAGCAGTCTCCCCGCTGAGCAGGGCTCGATCCCAGGACCCTGAGATCATGACCTAACCCAAAGGCAGACGCTTAATCAACTGAGCCACCCAGGCGTCCTTTGGGTCATTGTTTTAGACCATTCTTCTTTTCCAATATGAATATTTAAAGCTATAAATTTCTCTCTAAACATTGCTTTAGCTTTCCTACAATTTTTCATGTGTTATGCTTTCAATATCATTTAGTTCAAAATATTTTCCTATTTCTCTTAGAATTTTTTCTTGGACCCAAGAGTTATTTATAAGTTTATTGTTTAATTTCCAAATATTTAAGAATTTTCCAGATACATTTATAAAGATTTCTACTCTAATTCTGTTATGGGCAATCAGCCTATGCTCAATATCATTTCAGCACTTCAAAATTTACTGAAACTTGTTTTTTGGCCCAGTATATGGTTTAACTTGGTGAATATTCCATTACACTTGAAAATACATGTATGCGGGTGCCTGGGTGGCTCAGTGGGTTAAGCCGCTGCCTTCAGCTCAGGTCATGATCTCAGGGTCCTGGGATCCTGCTTCCCCCTCTCTCTCTCTGCCTACTTGTGATCTCTCTCTGTCAAATAAATAAATAAATAAATCTTAAAAAAAAAAAAAGAAAATACGTGTATGCTACCATTTTTGAGTGCTGTGTTCCATAAATGTCAATTACTGCAATTTGGTTGATTGATAACGTTGTTCAAGTAATTTATATCCTTACCAAAATTCGCTCCACATGTCCTGTAAATTAGGAGAAAGACATGCTGAATTGCAAACTATAATTATAGATTTTCTGTAATGTCAGCTTTTCCTTCAAGTTATTTACTTTTTTTTTTTTTTTTTTCTGGAGAGGGAGCGATGGAGGAAGGGATAAAGGGAGAGGAAGAGAGACAATCTTAAGCAGGCTCCATGCCTAGCCACAGAGTCACATGCAAGGCTCAATCTCACAACCCTGAGATCATGACCTGACCCAAAATCAAAAGCAGGATGCTTAACAGACTAAGCCATTCAGATGCCTTTCCTTCAAGTATTTTAAAGCTTTGTTATCAAGTGCATACACACTTGGTACTGTTTATGTATTTTTGAGAAACTGACTCATCTATCATTATGAAATGTCTCTGGTACTATTCCTCATCTCAAAGTCTACTTTATCTTATATTAATTTCTAATCCAGCTTTTAAACAATTCACATTTTCATGGTGTAATTTTTTCCATTAAAAAAAATTTAACCTAGGGGCACCTGGGTGGCTCAGTCAGTTAAGTGTCCAATTCTTTTTTTTTTTTTTTTTTTTACTTATTTGTCAGAGAGAGAGGGAGAGAGAGCGAGCGAGCACAGGCAGACGGAGTGGCAGGCAGAGGCAGAGGGAGAAGCAGGCTCCCTGCCAAGCAAGGAGCCCGATGCGGGACTCGATCCCAGGACGCTGGGATCATGACCTGAGCTGAAGGCAGCCGCCTAACCAACTGAGCCACCCAGGCATCCCTAAATGTCCAATTCTTGATCTCAGCTCAGGTCTTGATCTCAGAATTGTGAGTTCAGGCCCTGCAATGAGCTCCATGTTGGGCATGAAGCCTCTTAAAAAAAAAAAAAAATTAACCTATGCATTTCATTTTAAGAGACTTTCTAATAGATAGCATGCAGTGGGCCTAAACAATCTTTGCCTTTTAATTGGCTTGTTTAGTCCATTTATATTTAATGGGATAACTGATATTGCTGGGTTTAAGTCTATCATTTTGATGTTTCTTTTCTACTTGTCTAATATGTTCTCTGTTCTTTTATTTCTTTTGTTCCTATCATCTTTTGGGTTACCTTTAACATTCCATTTTATTTTTTCTATTGGATTATTAGCTATACCTGTTTATTTTCAGTGGATGCTCTTAGTTTGGCATTTTTAACTCATCCCAATCTACCTACAAGTAGTATTTTACCCTTCATGTATAATGTAATAACCTTACAAAAGTAAGCTTCCACTTCTCCTTTCCTGTCTTTATACATTATTGTTATACTTTTCTCTTCTACGTATATTATAAACACTACACTTTTATTTTTGTCTTTTATTTAAATAGTAAGTTGGGGGATGCCTGGGTGGCTCAGTTGGTTAAGTGGCTGCCTTCGGCTCAGGTCATGATACCAGCGTCCTGGGATCGAGTCCCACATCGGGCTCCTTGCTCGGCGGGGAGCCTGCTTCTCCCTCTGCCTCTGCCTGCCACTCTGTCTGCCTGTGCTCGCTCACTCTCTCTCTAACAAACAAATAAATTTAAAAAAAAAAATTAAAAAAAAATAAATAGTAAGTTGGTTTTTAAAATTAAATAAAATGAGGAGTGCCTCAGTGGCTCAGTCCGTTAAAGGTATACCTTCAGCTTGGGGCATGATCCCAGGGTCCTAGGATCAAGCCCCACATTGGGGTGTGGTCAACAGGGAATCTGCTTCTCTCTCTCCCTCTGCCTGTCATTCTGCCAGCTCTCTCTCTCTCTCTCTCTCTCTCTCTGTTAAATAAATAAATAAATTCATTTAAAAAATTAAAATGAGAAAAGATCTTTTATAGATACCTACAAATTTACCTTTTCTGGTACTCTTTATCCTTTTGTGAAGATCCACACTGTATTTCTTCAAGTCTGCTGGTGATGTATTCTCTCAGCCTTCATCTGAAAATTTCTTTATTATACCTTCAAATTTTGAATGATATTTTTGGCAAATATGGATGCTGCATGGTACTCTGGAAATTGTTGAGTGTTGTTCTATTGGGTAAATTAACTGGACTCAAATTCCGAACTCTGTCTCCCCTATGGTCAACAGCAACATTAATCTCTGCTTCAACCTCCTTTTAGCCTGCTTCTTTTAGCCATGCTGCTTGGAGTCTCCCTTGTTAATGTGCTTGGAGTCTCCCTCATGAATGTGCTGAATGGAAGTCAAAGATTTGGGCTGAATCTATACGCAGTATTGACCACTCTTCCTATGTGGTTATCTCCTTTCCAGGGTTTTCCCCTTCACTTTTGAGTCATTCTGACATCTTCAAAGACTAGCTTTTTGCTTGAGTTCTAATTGTTCCACTCTGCATGGACTGGCGAGCACTCTCTGGAGAAAAGCCATAAAAACTGCAGATATATTCCAGTGACTTTCCCTTCTTTTAAGGGTCAACTTCTCTCTAGTTTCTGGCAGCTTTTGCCACTCACCCTCCAGTGCCTACAAGTAAGCATTAATTATACTTTATCTGAGGCTGAAAATTGTTATCTGTGGGAGCACTGGTCCAAAGTGAACTGCCCCACCATTACTAAAACAGTAATATAATTAATGAAAAATTATAATTACTTTTAGGGGTGCCTGGATGGCTCAGTTGGTTAAGTGTCTGCCCTTGGTTCAGATCATGATCTTGGGGTCCTGGGATCGAGCCCTGCATCAGGATCTCTGCTCAGCAGCGAGTCTGCTTCTCCATCTCTCTCTGTGATCTCTCTTGCTTTCGCTCTCTCAAACAAATATATAAGATCCTTTTAAAATATTGTAATTATTTTCTTTGAGTCTTTCAAATTTGAGGCTGTGTAACTACTGTAGGTAGAAGATACTAACCAGACATGTCTCTGTTAGTAATAATTTACTTTCTGGGAATGCAATAGGAAATGATTCTTATTCTGAATTGCAAGATTGTTCTCTGTTCTGACAAAGTGCTCTGTCAAAGCAGTCGAGTGCAAATTCTTCCAGCTGTGAGTCACCCTCTCCATCAAAAGCCTCATGATGTAACTTACTTATTTTCTCCATTTGTTAGATAAAGAAGAATTCTCCACTCCCTCTACAACAGCTCTGTTTTATTAGTTTTATATGTTGGGCTTTGGATATGATTTTATTTAAAAGGTGCTGCTATTGAAAAAAGTTTGTAAATACTAGTCTAGATAATCTCTAATAGTCTCTGAAATTCAATAATTAATATATTTTAGTTTGTTCAACTATAGAATATGGGTATATGTGTGTAAAAATAATCTTTTACATTGAAATTCCTACTCCTGAGTGATCTCCTTGAAAGTGCTGCCTACTTAATAGCAGATAGTATCATTTATCAAAAAATACTCCTCTGATTCCTTTCTCTTTGAGCTCATCCAAGGATCCATACTGCAAAACTCTCTTTATTACTATTATTTTGCCATCAATATTGCTAGTCTGTACTGTATGACATTGTCATAATAGTAATCAAACTAAAAGACAAAAGATTTTGAGAAATTCTGAGAAGTGTGTACTGTTCACAGCAAATGTTACTTATACTTAAGTTTAAAGGCATGTGTGCAGTTGTATGTTGAACTAAGACCTTCATAATAGTTTAGAGCTGTAACTGTGCTAACTTCCTACAATCAGACACATTTACAAAAGTTTGTTGTTGCCTAAGGGTTTTGCAATCCTTTTTCTGATTTAAGTTTCAGAGTTGTTAATGTCTGGACACTCCTGTTTTTCAGGAAGGTGGAAATTTTTTAATTTTAATTGTGATATGGAACTCAATAATCACCTGCTATCATCTTAATCAAGAGAAACAAATACTGTAATAAACATTCATGTAAAGCCTCCAGTGAACTAAGATGCTATTTGAATGAGAAACAATCCACTGATATAGGTCAGAATGTTCCCTCCTCCTTGGTATGCTTACTAATTTACTGAATACATTCTGAAGGCTTTTAATGATAAAAGAAAAGTACTAGGTATTCTTTTTAGTGTGTTAACTGAGAGCACCAGGTCTAATCTTTAGCCCATACACAAAAACTGGCATCTGATCACAAATACTGGTAGAGATTCCCTCTCCTACTTTGTAATCTTCTTGGAGACACTGACCATGTCATATTAATCTTTGTGATTCTGTCAGTACCTACCATCTTGCCTTGCATTTTGGCAGGTGGTCGGCCAATATTAGTTGAAAAAAAAATCTATCTTTATTTTGTAAACTTTTCCAGGTAATAGTGAAAATTCAGGACCTGATAGTCTTTCATTTATTTTCAGGACATTATTATTATTGCTATTTTTATTTCTGCTACTAATGCAATAACTTAAACCCACCTACCAAATCACACTATTTTATTGATTAAAGTCTTCTCTCTTTCCCTCAGTTTCCTAAACTGTAAAATGCGGGAGATGTTTTCTAGTGATACTTGGTCATCAACTGAATGGTTATGTCACCTATAGCATATTGTACAAATACAAAGCATTAATAATTTCTATAGTTGTGAGAGCCCTTTGAGGGGTAAGAATCTCTAATTCTATAATCATATTGCAAAAACAAGATGTGTTCAGCTCAAACAAGAGATAATCACAAGCAAACACAATGGTGTCTATATTTCTCAGTGAAAACTGAAGTCTGTTGCTTTAGGCAGGACAATCTTGCTCTTTACATAATATTAAAGATAGCTTATTTTAAAAATGCAAAAAAAAATTGCTGGTGGGTAGCTTGATGGTTATAAAAAGTATAGTTTTTAGACTCAAAACTAACACATAGTAAGGATGTCAAAAGCAAAGACCAAGAGGTGAGAAAACTTATAGTCTGTTTCGGTACCAGATCCATGAGGAGGTCCATGTGGCTGCAGTAAGTGCTGTGGTAGAAAACAAGATGGGAAAGGTCAGCTGGGATCACACCTGGGAGGACCTTCAATCATCTATTACCCAAGCTGCCACACTTCATACTATAGTGAATAGGAAGCCTTGCTGCAGGGATCTGGTTGTTACATAAGCCATAACAGGAAGACTAGTCTCTAATGATGTGAAATGGAGACTGGGAGGAAGGGGGTAATACAGAATTAATATATAGAATTAAATGAATATAGAATTAAATGAATACTTTCTATTTTACTTTATTACTGTGAAATATACCATAAATGAAAGGGTAAAATACAATAAACATATATAGTTAAAAGAATAATAAACACTAGATTTTTCACCTTCTAAATACATATATGCTACCTATGTATGTATATATTCCTATATATTTTTTAGTTCTTCCTGTCTTTATCTTATATAATGGAATCATATTCTAAGTACTTTTCTGTGATAGCTTTCTTCCCCACTCAGCCTTTTTGGGAGTCTCATCCATATTCATGCCTATAGCTGTGGTTCACTCTTTTTACTGCTATATAGTATTTCATTATTTGAATACACCACAGTTTTATCCTTTAATGATGTTTCCAATTTTTTGCTAGCATGAACAGTGCAACTAAGAAACTCCTGCACATGCCTACCAGTGTATATAAAAATAGTTCTCAGGAGCACCTGGCTGGCTCAGTTGGTAGAGCTTGTGACCCCTGATCTCAGCATTGTGAATTAAAGTCTCATGTTGGGTGTAGAGATTACTTAAAAATAAAATATTAAAAAATGTTTCTTTGGAGTTAAATACTTAGGAATGGAACACCAGATCACTAGAAATGGTTTCCTTCCTTCCTTCCTTCCTTCACAGTATTTTCAACTTATGAGGCAATACTAAATTGTTATCCAAAATCATTATCAAATTTACAGTCCCACAGGAGTATATGAGGGCTCTGTGGCTCCGCTTCCTCACCAACATCAAAAGTTGACTGATTGTTAAGTTTTTGCTAACATGGTAAGTATGAAATGGTATATCACTGGTTTTAGCTTGTATTTCTCTGTTCACTAATGAGGTTCTTTCCATATGTTTATTGGCCATACATACTCCCTCCACTGTGAAATATCTAATCATATAATTTGCTCACTTTCCAATTGGTTTGTACTTTGTTTTTTTAATCTACCGGGCCACCTCTGTCTTATATCAGGTTTCCATTTATCCATGGGTCTGTTTCTGGCATCTGTCTTCTGGAAAATTCATTTTTCACTTATTTGAATATTTAAGACTGGTAAACTAAAAAACCATTTTTTTAGGGGCACCTGGGTAGCTCAGTTGTTAAGCATCTGCCTTCAGCTCAAGTCATGATCCCAGGGTCCTTGGATGGAGCCCTACATTGGGCTCCCTGCTCAGTGGGAAGCCTGCTTCTCCTTCTCCTTCTGCCTGCAGCTCCACTTGCTTATGGTCTCTCTTTCTCTCTCTGTCAAATGAATAAATAAAATCTTTTTTTTTTTTTAAAGAGTTTAGGTAATCTCAGCACCCAAGATGGGGCTCAAACTCCCACCCCCAAGATCAAGAGTTGCATGCTCTACCAACTGAGCCAGACAGGTTTCTCCTAATAAATAATTTTTTTAATGATTTTATTTATTTCAGAAAGAGTAAGGGAGAGAGAGAGCACGAGCAAGAGAAAGGGCAGAGGGTGAGGGACAAGCAGACTCCCTGCTGAGCAAGGAGTCTGATAGGGGACTGGATCTAAGGTCCCTGAGATCCTTACCCAAACCAAAGGCAGACGTTCAACCAACTCAGCCAGCCAGCGCCCCTTAAAAAAACATTCTTAATGAAAGCCTCTATAAGAGGCTTTTCCCCCCCCCCTTTTTTATTTTTCTTTTTTAATTTACAGGAGTCTTGAAAATACTCAGTAGTCACTAAGGGTTACTGTGCCACCAGAGGGAGCTCAAAGGAGCCCATGAATTGTACAGTGTAGCATTCAAGCATAAATAGGATAGGACAGTCTAGTTTTACTGAGCACTTTAAGAGTATTTTTCAGTATAACTTATATGAAGATCTCAAGGTTTAAAGTATTTTTGCATTATGTCTCATCTTTCCCTCTACTATTTCACTATTTTTGTTTCCCATATCACCATGGCACAGTAAGGCACATAATGAGATTAAATAACTTGTTTGGTATTACATTTAGAATTTTTTAAATTTTTTTTATTTTTTTATTTTTATTTTTTTAAATTTACTTATTTGTCAGAGAGAGAGCGAGCGAGCACAGGCAGACAGAGTGGCAGGCAGAGGCAGAGGGAGAAGCAGGCTCCCTGCCAAGCAAGGAGCCCGATGTGGGACTCGATCCCAGGACGCTGGGATCATGACCTGAGCCGAAGGCAGCTGCTTAACCAACTGAGCCACCCAGGCTTCCCTACATTTAGAATTTTTTAATGGTCCTCCTGAATCTCTATCAAGGTGTTCCCCAGCCACTGCACTCTTGACCCTTCACTGGACTCTGGGATCAAATCTGAAAGTGAGTAGTGTCAGTTCTGGTCACTTCCTACAAATTAAGTTTGTCTTGTTATTAGTTATGGGATTAGTCATGGGATTCTGCCACTTTCTCAACTACTGGAAGCAACATTAGTGTTTTGTTCTTTTTTTTTTTTTTAAGGTTTTTTACTTATTCATTTTGAGAGAGCGAGCATGCGCATTCACACCAGCGAGAGCATGAGCAGGGGAAGGGTCAGAGGGAGAGGGAGAAGCCTACTTCCTATTGAGCAGGTAGCCCTGATGCAGGGCTGATCCCAGGATGCCAGGATCATGATGGGTGCCAAAAGCAGCCACTTAACCAACTGAATCACCCAGTCACCCCTGTGTTTTGTTCTTTATCAACTAGGTTCCCATCTGAAAATTAGTTTCTCGTGCTCACTTCGGCAGCACATATACTAAAAATTAGAATGAAAATTAGTTTCTCTATGGCAGTGTTCCTCCAAGAGACCAAAGTCCTGTCCTGAAACCCAGACCAGATATGTACCCTGTACCCTGCTCAAGTCACTAACAGTGAGGAATCAAGAGTGACCTTCTTACCTAGAGTGTTTGTTTGCTTGTTTTTTTTCACACTTCTTTCTGGATAGAGGCTAATCATAGGATATGGTCAGGCCACAAGCCAAGTCTCTTTGCTGCTTCTCTCTTTGTCCTGGTTGCTGGGAATCTGAAAAATACTTCTTCTTAAGAGAGAGAGAGCTAGAGGGGCGCCTGGGTGGCTCAGTGGGTTAAGCCTCTGCTTTCAGCTCAGGTTGTGGTCTCAGGGTCCTGGGATTGAGCCCCACATTGGGCTCTCTGCTCAGTGGAGAACCTGCTTCCCCCTCCCTCTCTGCCTGCCTCTCTGCCTATTTGTGGTCTCTCTCTGTCAAATAAATAAATAAAACATAAAAAAAAAAAAAAAAAGAGAGAGAGAGAGCTAAAGGGACATCTGGGTGGCTCAGTTGGTCAAGCATCTGCCTTCAGCTCCGGTCATGATCCCAGGGTCCTGGGACTGAGTTCCCCATCAGGCTCCTTGCTTGATGGGGAGCCTGCTTTTCCCTCTGCTTGCCGCTTCCCCTGCTTGTGCTCCCTCTTGCTTGCTCTCTAGCAAATGAATAAATAAATAAATAAATTCTTAAAAAGAGAGAGAGGGAGAGAGCTAGAGAGTATGCATGCATGTGCATGTGGGGGGTGGGGAGACGAGGAGTGAGAGAATCTTGAGCGGGCACCATGCCCAGCACAGAGCACAGCACAGAGCCAGCCCAACGTGGGGCTCCATCTGATGACCCTGAGATCATGACCTGAGCTGAGATCAAGAGTCGAATGCTCAACTTGACTGAGCCACCCAGGCACCCCCCAAAAATAATTTTATGTTTGATTACTATAGCTTGACTTTGGCAGTAATTGAGCAAAAAATTCTTCATATATTTTCATCCCTTTATTGAAACAATGAACCTTTCTGCTCTCTGCTTTGGACTACAGCTATATAAAAAACTGACAGAATTCTTGCCATCAAGAGCTTATAGCCCAGCAGGAAAGCAAAGCATCAAACAAGTTGAAACTAGAATAGGGGCCAAGGGCAGACCACCCCAAGATGGGCCACTTTGGCATGAAGATTATTTTGAGTTAAAAAGCAATCAAAACCCAGCAGATTCAGGAAAGTCCTTCTTTACTTCCCCAACGCCTAAAAAGAATTTAGATAGAGGACCTGCTCCAGGAAGAGTTATTACCATAGATAGTTATATTATACTGTGAACTAGGGATGGTAGACAGGGAGGAACCTAGCAAGCCCTGTTTGATCCAAGTCCTCTATGCCTCATTGTTTCTGAGTGGCCCAGCAAACATTTGTTTACCAAACATTTACTCTTTTTCATCTTCCTGCAGATTGCATTCCTTCCCTTTGAAGTCCCAGGCCCCTGCCCTCTTCTCTTTAGTTCAGAATGACATATATACCTCATTTTGCCTGGCTGTCTTTGGAATTTTCATGTCTGTGTGGAGTCAAAGTTACATATAAAATTAAATTTTATTTTCTCCTGTTAATCTATTTCATGTCTACCTAGAAAGACCTTGAAAGGAACAGGAATTCTGTTCCCAATACTGGCTACATACTACAAATGGGAAAGACTGGGTACCTGGGTGCCTCAGTCTGTTAAGCATCTGCCTTCGGCTTGGGTTAGGATCCCGGGGTCCTGGGATCAAGTCCCACGTTGGGCTCCTTGCTCAGCAGGGAGTCTGCTTTTCCCTCTGCCCCTCCCTTCCCATGCACATGCTTTCTCTCTCTCAAATAAATAAGATATTTTAAAAAGAGAGAGAAAGACTTAAAGGAAGCTATCAACATGAGGACTTAACCTCAGCTAGTTAACATTTCTTGCTGGGTGTTTGACTTTTATTCTAGTTTTTTCAATTGTTTTGGTTTTACTGTCTTATTTCAAGTCAATGCCAAGTCTTTTAGTTGTGGGCAAAGATGTGTTTGTACATATAATCACACAATCACTTTCATGTATCCCTTTGAAACAGGGAAACTAAGGGGACCCCCTGAAAAACCGCTTTATTTGCTCCTTTAGCTGCTTCCATTCTTGCTACCCTTGATTCCCTTACACATGCCTCATAGAACGGAGAATGCACACCCTCCTTGTAAAGATCAGGGATTTAATGGCTTCTTTAGAGTCTTCTAACAGAATAGATAACATCTGAAGAGTGACTGGGCAGGGTCCTCATGAACCTTTTCCAAGACCATTGACTCATCAATTCTTGGCTCCAGGGCATAAGTGACTTCTGGAGAACAGCTGAACACTCAACTCTGTTCCTGGATTGCTGAGAAAACAAGTGCACCAGACCACTGTCCTGAGTAAAAACCCCAGGTCCCAAGCAAAGAATGAGATTCACTTTCCTTCCCTTTCCTAGGCTCCTATGCTCTGTATCTACACTATCTTCAAGAAACTCTGCTCTCACTTCCTTTTTGGCTGTGCTTGATTTCCACCCTGCTGGAAGCCAAGGACCTTCTTGGCTGGTCCTGTGGGACACCACCCCCCACATCTGGGTCCTTAATCCCAGCCAGCCTGTATCACCTTCTTTCACAAAGAATTTAAAATGATGTATCATGGGAGTATTGCTAGAATTTCTGAATTGGGATTTTACTGATTTGACTAGTGACTTACCCAGTGGATTTTTTAAAAGAGAGATTTTATGTATTTATTTGAGAGAAAGACCGAGAAAGAGAGATCACGGAGCTGGGAGGAGCAGAGGGAGAAAGAAGCAGACACCCCACTGAGCACAGACACCAAGTTCTATCTATCCCAGGAACCCCAAGATCATGACCTGAGCCAAAGTTACCCTTCAACCAATTGAGCCACCCAGGTACCCCCCAAGTGGACTCTTAAGTGTTGCAGAAGCTGATTCAATACGAAAGGAAAGAATGTAGAGGTGATAGCTAGTGCAAATCCTTATCCAGTCTAGAATGAAAAGAAGAAAGAAAAGAGGATTGCTTGCCTGCAGGGGCCAGGCAAATGGCACACATGACTGAACCAGGTAAAGCTGGGACACAGAGAACTGGAAAGGACATGCCGCAACAATCTGCCAGGCAGGAGTGAGGGCCAAGTGTGACCAGAGCACCTTAATTTATAAGATAAGCTAGAATTTTAGTTTCTTATGAAATTCTCAATTTTTAATGTCAAATAGCTTATTTTTTTTAATTTTACAAGCTGAATAAAACATTTCTGCCTTTTTGTGATCTTTAGATTGCCCTTTATGATGACTTTCCAACTATGTACTCCTCAGCTAACCAACTAGATCTTGTTCTCTCTCCCATTTCATTCGCCTCCCCCACCATCCTACCACTAACCTTCAGTTCCATCTCCCTTCACTTGCATCTAGTATCATAAAATAAGAGACATAGGAAATCAAGAGGAGCACCTGGGTGGCTCTGTCAGTTAAGCATCTGTCTTTGGCTCAAGTCATGATCCCAGGGTCCTGGGATCGAGTCCCATGTCAGGCTCCCTGTTCAGTGGAGTGCCTGCTCTCCCTCTCTCTCTGCCTGCTGTTCTCCCCAGAGAAATTTTCTTTACAGAGAGAAATAGGATAGTTGTAATGCAAGGAAGGGTTTTGTGTTTGTTTGTTTGTTTGTTTTTCTTTCTCCTGAAATAGTCCACAGACTAAGAAATATTATCTCAGAATTTCTTCCCTTTCTAGAAAATGGTCTACCTGGCCCCTCCCTCCAGGGTTCTGCTCATAACTAATAGCCCCTGCCCTGGCTCCAGCTCTCAACTGGCAGCCTCAGCCTCCAGCAAAGGGCGCCATTTTCTCTCCAAGGCCCCTGGGCACTAGGAAATGCCTCCGGGTGCTAGAGGGAGCGTCCTTCTGCAGTGCTCACCCTGAGTTGCATCACTGTGGGGGTAGGGGTGGGGGTACTTCTCAGCCTCTGCTGTTCAGTCACCTGTGTAACCAATTCCCTGTATGAAATTCTCTCTTTCAAACACTGGTTTCTTTTTTTCTGCCTAGACCTTCACTGATACAAACACAGTGGAACTCTTCATAAATCTTCCTCTGAGGCTTGAGGTAGATGTCATTAATCCAATCTGTAGACTAGAATGTCAGTTTTAACTGTGACCACACATGCCCATATTTAGTCATATTTTCTACCTACAACAGTTATCCCTCCTATTTTTATTATCCTGGTCTGATGGCAGAGAATCCTATTTTGCAAATTCATTTTGAGTTACCTATATTGCCTTCCTTTTAAAATTTCTTGGGAAGACAAAAGTTTAGCATTTGATCACAAACCTGTATTCTAGCCAAATTAAAATATGATTCAGGAGTTAAAATAGGTTTTATATAGCCTCTAAAGTGATGTATATTGTTTCCTTACAGAAGGCTTAAAGAGGAAAAAATCCTTGTATAAGCTTCAAAAGCTCTTTTGTTTACATTATTTTCCTTCAACATTTTTTTTAAAGATTATTTATTTATTTGACAGAGAGAGATCACAGTAGACAGAGAGGCAGGCAGAGAGAGAGAGAGGGAAGCAGGCTCCCTGCTGAGCAGAGAGCCTGATGAGGAACTCGATCTCAGGACCCTGAGATCATGACCTGAGCCGAAGGCAGCGGCTTAACCCACTGAGCCACTCAGGCGACCCGTTCCTTCAACATTTTAAAATCTACAGAAAAAAGGGATATGATAGTATTTGATAAATCTACATATAATCTTTGCCTGTATTCACCACTTGGTAGCATTGTTCCAGTTTGCTTTTTTCTCTCTGAAGCATTGGAAAGTAATGAAGGCATCATGACATTTCACTGCTAAATAGTTCATCATGTATTCTTTTCCATAACCACAATTCCATATTTATGCCCAAGAAATTTAACAATGTAGTCCATTCTAGTTTCCTGAATTGTCCGCAAAATGTTGTTAAGAGCTTTCTCCCCCAAAAAATCTTTTTTTTTTTTTTAAGATTTTTTTTTTTTTTTTTTTTTTTTTTTTTTGAGAGAGAGGCAGTGAAAGAGCATGAGCATGAGCGAGGAGAAGGTCAGAGGGAGAAGCAGACTCCCCGTGGAGCTGGGAGCCCGATGCGGGACTCGATCCCGGGTCTCCGGAATCATGACCTGAGCCGAAGGCAGTCGTCCAACCAACTGAGCCACCCAGGCGTCCCCCCCAAAAAAATCTTTAAAAAAGAAGTATTATGGGTGCCTGGGTGACTCAGTTGGTTAAGCAAATGCCTTCAGCTCGGGTCGTGATCCCAGAGTCCCAGGATCGAGCGCCGCATGGGGCTCCCAGCTCCATCGGTAGTCTGTTTCTCCCTCTGACCTTCTCCTCTCTCATGCTCTCTCTCACTGTCTCTCTCTCAAATAAATAAATAAAATCTTTTTAAAAAATAAAAATAAGTATTATGCTAATATAACCAGCTGGCTGACATAAAAGAATGATGAACAAACATGGGTGTCAGGCCACTTAGTTCATGTGCTTACTTGCACATCCAAAAGGCAGACAGATAAAAGTTAAATCAGCTAATTTTGCTTCTCTTAAATAATTTTGATTAAAACTCTTAAAGTGGGGGTGCCCAGCTGGCTCGGCAGCAGAGCATTTGACTCTTTGAGCTCCACACTGGGTGTAGAGATTACTTAAAAATGAAATCTTTAAGGAAAAAAAAAAAATTCTTAAAAGTAAAGGTGTGGGGCGCCTGGGTGGCTCAGTGGGTTAAAGCCTCTGCCTTCAGCTCAGGTCATGATCTCAGGGTCCTGGGATCGAGTCCCACATCGGGCTCTCTGCTCAGCAGGGAACCTGCTTCCTCTTCTCTCTCTCTGCCTGCCTTTCTGTCTACTTGTGATCTCTGTCAAATAAATAAATAAAATCTTAAAAAAAAAAAAAGTAAAGGTGTGGTTGATTATTTGTTTAACTTAGAGTTGGAGATAATCTGCTCCATTTGTTTACATACAAATCTGGACTAACAACTTTCAAACTAAAAACAAACAAACAAAAATGATATGTTTTTCTTTCAGTTCATTACTTCCCTGATCCTTTCTTTGTGGGATATTGGCCTAACATTGATTGGTTTATTATAATATACATTTAACAGTTGATAAGCCTTACTCCTTACTATTTTCTTATATCAGTGAACAAAGTTCCCATTTTTCAGAGACAAGGTATTTTTCCACTGTAGATGGCTCAATATTAATTTCCTATCCTCTTATAGGTATTCCTGAAAAATATGGAGAGTATTTACATTGGAAATATCTTTTGACCTCCTGCTTAAATTCCTTGAGCTATTTACTTATTTCGGATAAAAAGTGTCCTCGAAGCAGCCAAAACCTCTTCTACTTTAAATCAGTAGTGCTGGTTTTTGCACAATGACAGCTCTCTAGATTATGCATTAATGTGAGTTTTAGACACAGGCTCTCTTTGCTCAGTCACATCTTCTAGTTTGGGCAATGTCTGATTGTACCATTTGTACTTCCAGCATTTCCTATAAAATTCTGGAGGGGCAAGAACCATTCACCCCAAGGTGGGCCACTTTGGCATGAAGATTATTCTGAATTAAAAGCAGTCAAAAGCCAGCATTGGAAAGGAGAGCCTGCACCAGGAAGAGAGTTATTAACAAAGATTCTGCTTTACCTAATAAATAGGGCAAACTTTGTTTACCAAAATCTCTTCTTACCTTCCTGCTAATGGTTTTTCTCCCCTTTGTATCCCTAGACCTTTACCCCTTTCCTCAAGCTCAGGAGGTTAGTCAATGAGCTTCACGTTGCCTGACTCTCTTTGGAATTTCATGTCTGTGTGGATTTCCCCATAGATATGAAACTAAATTTGATTTTCTCCTGTTAATCTGTTGGGTCTTATGTAAATTTAATTCTTAGTCCAGCTGGAAAAACCTAGCATAGAAGGAAATTTCTTCCTCCTCATTAGGTGGCCTACTTGGCAGGACACTTTGACTTGTGCGACACTGCTTGCCCCAGACACAGCGGCAGCTAAGAGCTCCTTGGGAAATCTGACATACAGCCAACAGAAGGTAAGATTTTTTAACCACGTCAGTCTCCAGAGATCCTTATCTGTGGAGTCTGATGGAGCAAGAGTAATGAGTGTCCTTTTTTTCCCTTTTTTTTCCTTCTAAATTTAGATTAGCAGGAGAAAATACTTGTGGAACTAGTTCCTCGGGCTTAGTAACTCTTGGTAAATTTAGTGGAATACTGATCCATGTCCTCTCCAGATGGTTTTTGTTTTCCTTTGCCTACGTCCTTTATGTCATTTGTCATATAAACTTCGGTGTGGGTTAATGTGTACTTGAGGTAAAGGCTGTTGCTAAGGCACATCTTCGAAGTCCAGAAGTCCAAGCCACAAAACTAGTTGACATGGGTCAAGTACTTAAAAGCTGTCAGACAGAGAGGAAAAAAAAATCTACTAGAATACTTACCACCTTGCTCAAAGACTCCTGTGTTAGATAAGTTAGTCATGGAATGGATTAGATTGACACCAGGTCACCCGCCAACCTCAAGAAAAGTTCCATGCAACACTGTGGAACAGCACACAATATCCAACCCCACAGTACATCTCTGCTATGTATTAGTTTGGCTCCAAAAGCCTCAAGGCTTAGTTAAAGCTGTTAATGTGCTTCTTAGAAAAACTGGATGAGATTTTCCCTTTCACCTTGTTCTATAAGCCCTAAGAGCCTGGCTTTGCGACCACTGATAGTATTGTCTTTGGTCTCCACCATCCAGAGGGTACACTTACCAGGGTGCACTTTGTAGGCCAGTCAAATAGACTAGGGTTCCAAGAGTCCAGACATGCCAGCTCCCGGAGGTGTTTGTCACGAGGTGTTTAAGTTCCTTCATTGTCTCAACCTTTGTTGCTTGTTAGTGCTGGAAATTCCCATTCCAGTAATGTAAGCAGAATTTTTTTCGAGAAAGAGAAAGATGAGACACAACTATCCTGGTGTAAGAGAAGTCATTTCAGGCCTCCAGCTATTTCCGGTGATCCACAGATCCCTGGTGAGCTCTACTTGTCCCAGCACACAGCTTGTAGAACTGCCCAGATGGTGTCTGAATGACAAAGAAGTACAAACACCTCAGTAGATAAGGATTTTAAAGGAACAAAGGGGATGCAAAAATGCAGAGCCTGGTCTCCAGTCTTCCAGTCTCCAGGTGTGTGTGTGGGGGGGAGTGGGGGGCTCAGTAAGTTAGGTGTCTGACTTGGGCTCAAGTCTTGATCTTAGGGTCCTGAGATAGAGCTCAGCATGTAGTCAGCTTGAGATTCTCTCTCCCTATCTCTCTCTGCCCCTCCCACTTGTTCTCTCTCTCTCTCTCAAAAAATAGATAAATAGATAAATAAATCTTAAAAAAAAAAAAAAGAACAGTCTCCACCTGGCCAGGAAACAGCCTAACCATATCAGAGACAATAAATTAGTTTGAAAACTCCCAGTGCTATGTCAAAGGTAGCAATACCCTGCATTCCTTACTTGAGATGGTTACCTCTGATTCCTGGTAATGTTAAGGCCTCTGCCCTCGGAGCCGCATAAGCTTCATTAACCTAACCCTGGATGCGTACAGGCCTGCACAACTTTATGTCCTCTTCAAATGCCATGATGAAGCTGCCCTCTCGGAATATTCATCCTAAACCCTAAATAAAAAGAATCCCTTCACTCCTGCTCAGGGAGTCTTAGCTTTGGAAGTTATTTGCTGCAAATAAACACTCTTTTGTGTGACAACTCCATCTGATGTGGTCTCCACCTGTAATTCACCCAGGAGCCAACTTGCATTAGTTTGGTTACAGTAGCTCCTGCCCAGAGTCACAGATGAGGAGATCTGTGACTGAGTGGAGGCAACGCACGTGTTCATGGGAGACCGGAGACACTGTTCTCACCACACCATCCTTACCACCTGTGCAAAAAAGGCTTTTGCTTTCTTAGACTGATTTTGGTAGTAAACTTTTGGATCATGAGGTCTACATCATCGCCCCCTCTCTGGATTCCTCTTCATCTTTGGTTAAGCCATTAGAAGGCTTTTTGGTTTGGATTGCTATTAAGAGATCCTACTTGTTAATGGCCAGATGATGGATCCTTTAAATGGGTCATATTTTAGAAACACATATATTCTTTATAGATAGCTCTCAATTTCCTTAGTATAAGGACCGGCCTTAGGGACTTCCTTGAAAAGATAAAAGAACAGAAATTAGACTTAAGACAAAAATGAATGTTCACATCCAAAGTAAATTCCCCTTCTTTTTTTAAAATAATTTTTAAATTTTTAAATAAACATATAATGTATTATTAGCCCCAGGGGTACAGGTCTGTGAATTACCAGGTTTACACACTTCACAGCACTCACCATAGCACATACCCTCCCCAATGTCCATAACCCCACCAGTAAATTCCCCTTCTTAAAAATCTAGTTTCACCTTCCTTTTTTAACTTCCCCCTTCCCTATAGGATTTATAGTGCACACTCCAGCCAATCTCTAGGTTCAAGGTATATGGGTTGCTCATGTAAATGCCGAAAGCCTGGAAATGAATTTAAAAGCCCCCAAGACTGGCAGTAAGTCTTTTTTTTTTTTTTTTTAAAGATTTTATTTATTTATTTGACAGAGAGAAAGATCACAAGTAGACAGAGAGGCAGGCAGAGAGAGAGGAGGAAGCAGGCTCCCTGCCGAGCAGGGAGCCCGATGCGGGGCTCGATCCCAGGACCCTGAGATCATGACCTGAGCCGAAGCAGAGGCTTTAACCCACTGAGCCACCCAGACGCCCCATGGCAGTAAGTCTTGCTTGCTTCTGCCTCCCAGGGCTTTGTAATCCAGCTGTGCCAGCCTCAGGCATTTCTACATAGGTGTATCACAGACCCTCTGCCATAAAAGAATTTGCATTCACTGGATAGCAGAGAATTTTTAAACAATAAAGCCCCTTTACTCTACTTTCAGAAGATCCTACCAAATTTAAAGAGAAATTAGAAAGATTATTTGACTATTCACAACCTCCCCTTCACGGAGGAAACAGACAACCAAAATTTCTCTCAGGCCCTCCAAAAAATTATCAGTGGAAGGCCAATGTTCAGGGGCTTATAATAGAAGCCAAGGTTAGGGTGCCTGGGTGGCTCAGTGGGTTAAAGCCTCTGCCTTCGGCTTGGGTCATGATCCCAGGGTTTTGATTAAAACTCTAAAAGTGGGGGTGCCTAGCTGGCTCAGTCAGCAGAGCATGTGACTCTTTGAGCTCCACTGGGCTCTGCATCGGGCTCTCTGCTCAGCGGGGAGTCTGCTTCCTCCTCTCTCTCTCTGCCTGCCTCTCTGCCTACTTGTGATCTCTGTCTGTCAAATAAATAAATAAAATCTTAAAAAAAAAAAAAAAGAAGAAGCCAAGGTTGAATTGTGTAACCAGAAAGAAGGCTTTCATTAAAATGTTTTATACAGATAAAGGGGTTCAGGACAGGATCCCTCAGAATGTGCCACTTTGGCATGTGAATTATTTTGAGCTAAAGGCAATTGAGACCCTGTAGGATCATATATCCCTCCTTTAACCACACAGAAAAACTGGGGCACCCAGTTGGCTCAGTTGGTTAAGTGTCTGCCTTCAGCTCAGGTCATGATCTCAGGATTCTGGGATTAAGCCCTTGTGTGGTGTTTGGCTCCTTGCCCAGTGGAGAGTCTGCTTCTCCCTCCCCCCCCGCCCCACCCCCTTCTCATGCTCACTGTCTCTCTCTCTCAAATAAATAAATAAAATATTTTAAAAAGCCACACACACAGAAAAATCTAAATTGGGTGGGGGTCCTTCCCAGAATAAGGAATATTAACAGAGATAAACTTTATCCAAGTGACCATCAGTATAGCTGGGCAAACTTCTAATTACCAAACATCTACCCTTCTTATGACCCTGTGAAGTGCATTTCTTTCCTCTGAAATCCCAGACCCTTACCCACTTTTCTCCTTACTTTAGAATGACATACATACCTCATTTTGCCTGTCTTTGAAATTTCCATGTCTATATATGGATTCCCCATACCCATGCCTATTATATTTTATTTGCTTCTGTTTACCTGATTCTTAGTCCAGTTAGAATAATTTTTAAGGTAACAAGAATTCTTGCTCCCCAACACAGACTTCACATAGGTATAAACATTTTGATTCCCCTCTTAGCTAAAAATCTCCCTGATGGGGCACCTGGATGGTGCAGTTGGGTAAGCAGCTGACTCGTGGTTTCAGCTCTGCTCAGGGGGTGATCTCAGGGTCATGAGGTGAGCCCAATGTCAGGCTCCAGGGTCAGCAGGGAGTCTGCTTGGGATTCTTTCTCCTTCATCTGCCCCTCCCACTTGGGATCTCTCTCTCTCTCCCCCTCAATAAATAAATAAATTTTTAAAAATCTCCCTCATATAAGGAAACAAACTTAGTTTAAAAGGCAGGCCAGTCCCCTGATATTCAGGCTGTCGTCCAGTTCTTTGGAGAATTAGGAACATCTGTCTTTGTCTTACAGGTCTCTACAAAACCAGAAATACAACTCTAGAAACAGCCTATCTTATGTTTACCAATCCCAAAACCTCACCTATTCCTCTCAAAATGTTTGTGACTATTATAAATGATCAGGATCTTGGAACGAAATTCTCCTGTACTTAAGAAAAGGAAGGTAAGGGGCACCTGGGTGGCTCGGTGGGTTAAAGCCTCTGCTTTCGGCTCAGGTCATGATCCCAGGGTCCTGGGATCGAGCCCCACATCGGGCTCTCTGCTCCTCGGGGAGCCTACTTCCTCCTCTCTCTCCCTGCCTGCCTCTCTTGCCTACTTGTAATCTCTGTCAAATAAATAAATAAAAATCTTTAAAAAAAGAAAAAGAAAAAGAAAAAGAAAAAGAAAAGGAAGGTAAATTTTAAACAGCAATTACCCTGAAACTCTAGGAAGGAAAAACGTTTTTGCATTCTTTCACTGTCCCTGGAAATTACAGATCTTATCATGTCTTTGAAATGTAAATAAAGCCCTCAACCACCTGAGCCTGAAGGAAAAAAAAGAGGAGGCTTGGAAAGGCCTTTATAAAACACAAACTGCTAAAAGGGTTTTTTCTGCCAAAGCTCTAGCACCTCTGATAAGAGGCCAATATGTCCTAAAAAGTCCACCTTGGAGAAAACTTGTATACACTCTCTATGCATTTATACTGTATATTTTCTACCCTCATCATCTCTAGGACCTAAGAGCCGCTCTTTGAAATATAAACTTAAGGAAAAGTTTTTCATCTGGAGGAAAAAAAAAAAAAAGGAGGAAGATATTTGGAAATTGGGCCTATAATTTCCTCTCTACAAGTATTAGTAAAAAACAAAAGCTATAAAACTTTTGTTTGCATGTGTCTATTTGTGTGTCCATATATATTGTAAATATGAGATATTTTCTCTACCTCTAGTACTGCTAAAATTAACTTGTAAAAGAGATCTATTTAGTTGTTTTGAAGGTAAGCACTTACAAGAATTGGGCTTCTAAAGCTCAGAAACATAGAAACTAACCCAAATGTTTATCAAGTTCATGTGATCTGGGAAAATATTTGATATTAAAGCTATTTAAGGTTGGTTTCATTAAAATAGATATGTTTCTAGAATAACCAGTATTAAATATAAAACTTTTATTCTGCCTATGTTTACTAAAAGTTAAATAAGTTCATTTTTAATAACTGACCTAACATAAATTTGCTCCTTGGTGAATCACAGATGAAAACTGTAACAGGTGCAGATGTCCCACAAAGGAAACTATTTGCAGCAAATAAGATCATGGGGAATGACTTCCAAAGCCATGACTCAAGGGTGCAAGGGTGGATAAGTTATTTTTATTTGGGATTAGGATGAATATTTAGATGGGGAGACTTGTTATCATCTGTAGAGGGGGACAAAATGTCACACATGCGCCTTAAGAAAACATGCCTGTACACGTCTATTATGTAAATGAGGCTAGTGGTCCTCCTTGAGTGGAGATAGTACTATAGTGAAGTAAAGGCAGTTTGGGGTCATTCTAGAGGTCACTCCATGTTCCATCTGCATAGGGGCAAGTTAGGGACTAAGTTCAATAGTTCTGGGTAGTCTGAGTCACCTGGGGATCTTTGTCTAGGCAGTTTTTTTGTTTGTTTGTTTGAGATATAGTTCTGGTTTCCATCATGGGATATTATGTCTCTCAGATCTTTTGCCTGATTTAAGAGATACACTGGAAAGGAGAGCTTAAGGAAATACGCAGAACAAAGGTTGCTGAGTACAAGCAGGTGGGCAGTAAAGGTCAGGTCTTGGGGGCCCAGCTGGTGATGATAGAAATTTGTCCAAAAAAAGTTTGGACAAACAAAAGAAGTTTGTCCAAGCAAAACAAAACAAAAAACCCCCTAAGGATTATGCTTGACTCTGTCTAATGCCTCATGAAGAGTTGTGGGTGGACTAACCATAATTGTTAAGAACAAGTAAATTAAATAGATGAAAATAAGATAAAAAAGGTTTGTAGGCAACATTTTAAGCAGCTTCTAAAATCTTTGGTAACTTGAAACTTTTTTTTTTTTTAGTTTTTCTTAAAGTTTTAAAAAATAAATAAATCTATTTATTTTGGAGAGAGAAAAAACATGAACAGGAGGGGCAGAGGGAGGAGAGAGAACCTCAAGCAGACTCTGCACTGAGTTTGGAGCCCAATGTCAGGCTCGATCCCATGACCCAGTGATCATGACCCAAGCCAAAATCAAAAGTTGGCCACTTAACTGACTGGGCTACCCAAGTACCCCTGGTAACGTGAAACTTTAACATCTTGCTAAGTTAAATGATGAACATCTAGATCATTTCCAAATAAGATATGCTTATGTTTAGTACTTAATGTTTTGTTATTTTATCTACTTTTGTCTTATTACTGAGAAACTAAAGACAAATTTGAGTGTGTTAGTAAACATGTCTTGTGCTTTACTGAAAGATGGTACTACGAAAAGTGCATTTCTAGAAATTATAAAATGTATTTATAAATTTGTCAATCTAAAGAACTCTGGTGTAACAGTTCACACTTGCTTACTACTTAGTTTTTACTAGAAATTAAGATTCCCAGGAGCTCAGAATTCTAATAAATGTAATTAAGGCTACTGGAAATAATCAGGGAAACAACTCTGCATGCAAGGAAAGTAAGATATGTGTGTTTGGTAAGAAAAAGTTTAAGATATAGAAATACATTTTTGTTGGGGCGCCTGGGTGGCTCAGTGGGTTAAGCCTCTGCCTTCGGCTCAGGTCATGATCCCAGGGTCCTGGGATTGAGTCCCGCATCAGGCTCTCTGCTCAGCGGGGAGCCTGCTTCCTCCTCTCTCTCTCTGCCTGCCTCTCTGTCTACTGTGATCTCTCTCTGTCAAATAAATAAATAAAATCTTTAAAAAAAAAAAAAAAAGAAATACATTTTTGTTGAGAAAAAAGAAAATTCATCCTAAAGTGAGGCTGGTTATTCAAAGAGGGAAAACTTAAGACAAAATCTGAATGTAAAAAAGAGAGTTGTAGGTTTACAGAAAAGAAATTAGAAAGAATGTGTGGTCATTACTGGCTAAGATTAGGATAAATTTAAGTAAATGAGTTGTTTGTTTGTTTTAATTTTTATTTAGTTGTCAGAGAGAGCGCGTGCACACAAGCACAAGCAGTGGGAGTGACAAGCAGAGGGCGAGGGAGAAGCTAAGCAGGGAGCCTGATGTGGGGCTCATCCCAGAACCCTGGGATCATGACCTAAGTGCAAGGCAGACGCTTAACAACTGAGTTTTAATATCGAAAGTACACTGGCAAAAAATTAAAATTTTGTTTTCTCTTTGCTAAAAGGACTAAGTTTTCTTTAGCTATCGATTTGCTCTTAACAAGGAATTATTAACAAAAGTCTTTCTTTACCTTTAAAGTTATCTGCCTAGAAAATAAGGACTCTGTTTTGCCAGAATAATTTCCTATGTTTATCAGTCTTTGATTACTCAAAAAAACTGAGTCCTTTCTTTTCTTTTTTTAAAGAAAACTGGGTCTTAATATTAAGAGAGCTAAATTTTGCTCACAACTATCTGTATTTGCCTTTGAAATATTTTTTTTTTTAAGATTTTATTTATTTATTTGAGAGAGAGAGAGAGAGAGAGAGAAAGTGAGAGAGAGCATGAGAGGCGAGAAGGTCAGAGGGAGAAGCAGACTCCCGTGGAGCTGGGAGCCCGATGTGGGACTCGATCCTGTGACTCCAGGATCGTGACCTGAGCCAAAGGCAGCCGCCTAACCAACTGAGCCACCCAGGCACCCCTGCCTTTGAAATCTTTTATTGCCATTTTGGTTAAATGGATAATTAACTACTGTTTCATAATGATTTGTGATTCTATTTAATCAAATGTTCAAACCTCTTGATATCTTTTGACATAATTCTCAAAACCAAATTCTAAAATGATGTCTTTTGACTATAACCAAATTGAAATTTTCCAGAGGGTCCCTTGAACATTTCAGAGATTTGGTGAGAAATTAAATTAATTATACTTATTTGGTACATTAAATTACATAGGAATCATGGCCAAATAAGTGATACTAAACCCTCTTAAATTATATTTGTGTAGATAGGTTACTAAAATAAGTGTTTTACAGATTGTATGGAAAATCCTAGAAATCTGATGTCCTGGCATGTTATCTTGAAGTGCTGTGTTTCTCAGAAATAACGAAATTTCCTTACTAACTGCATTACAATGAACTCTAATAAGATCTTTACCGTGGCCATTTTTAAGCTTTTTATCATTTACAGACAGTTATAATGCAAGATAGTTGAAAGAAAAGCAGGCAGGGACAAGGGCCCCCCTCCCCACTGCCATAAGAGGAAACTACCCGTAAGAGGATTTTACACCACTCCTTGAAGGAGTGAGTCCTCCACCCTTTCCCATGTGATATGTAGCTGGCAAAAACCCGATTGGGTGGAAGACTTGGAGGGTTAATCAGATTAAAACAGCCTGCCAACAAGCCCATAAAAACCCTTAGTTGTGTTAGTGGCAACCCTCTCAGGTCCCCTCCCTCTACCAGAGCTTTGTACTATTGCTCAATAAAGTTTACTACCACTCAATAAACTTTGCTTTGTCACCCACCACTCTTCTTCATCTGGTCTGCCTCTCCATTCCTGGAAGCCATGTGACCAAGAACCTGGGCACTAAAGGAAAATAAATCCTTTAGCAGTTATGCTTTTACAAAAGCTTCCTGCAACTGTATTTCATTTTTAGTGAGACTCATGGGAAGAACTCTGAGTACAGGCTTCTGATAACCTTAAGATCTTAATACTGAACTAGGTAAGTGTTTATGGAACTAGTAAAGAAAAAAAAAAAAAAGAGAGATAGAATAGAGTAGAATAAGAGAGTAGAATAAGAATTAATAACATGAGACTGAATGGAGTGAGGAGGGTAATTATAATTTGTATGATTTTCATTTTAAGCTGACTTTCAAGGCCTTGACTGGAATGTCATATTTGAGAGACATGCATAGGCTCAGATATGACCAAAATGTTTAAAGAAACTATGGTTGACTTTATGGAACCAGTAAAGCCCCTTGGAAATAACAGTTTGTTACTCTGCTTACCGAGTTTCCAGCAGCCTTAGCAGGTAAGTAAAGATCACTTCCTAGCAGATGCAGGAATCTCAGGATATTTTTGGAGACTTCAAAGGGAGAGAAATTAATCCAGATCTAGAGGTATTGCGGGTGAAGTCTGATAGCAAGTATTTGTCTTGGCTTTTGGCCTTGAAAGGCTGTTAAAAGTTCAGTCTGGAGATTTCTTTCTTTTTTTTTTTTTAAAGATTTTATTTATTTATTTGACAGACAGAGATCACAAGTAGGCAGAGAGGCTGACGGAGAGAGAGGGGGAAACAGGCTCCTTGCTCAGCAGAGAGCCTGATGAGGGGCTCCACCCCAGGACTCTGAATCATGACCTGAGCCAAAAGCAGAGGCTTAACCCACTGAGCCACCCAGGTGCCCCAGTCTGGAGATTTCTTATGAAAAGTTCCAGTAAAGCAGGTTTTGAAGAGCCTATATGGGGGCGCCTGGGTGGCTCAGTGGGTTAAAGCCTCTGCCTTCCGCCCAGGTCATGGTCTCAGGGTCCTGGGATCAAGCCCCGCATTGGGCTCTCTGCTCAGAGGGGAGCCTGCCCCCCCCCCCCGCCTCTCTGCCTACTTGTGATCTCTGTCTGTCAAATGAATAAATAAAATCTTAAAAAAAAAATAAAATAAAGAGCCTATATGGTCAACTGTTATTCTTGCTGCATTCATGTAAATAATCATGCCCAATTCTTTTGAAACTAGACTTATTTTGCAAACATATTAGTGATAACATGGCCACTTTTGATAGAATGAGGGTGATTACGTAGAAAAAAATATATTTCAATAATTCCTGGGTAGATTATTGGATTCTAATACTGTTATTATCAACAGTACTAGAACATAATTTCTTCTCGTTTCTCCAGTGCCTGGCCACAACTCTCCAAACTAACATTTTCAATTTTTCTCCCACCTTTCTGACTTGGAATCATTTGAGAACTAAAATTGCCCTTTTTCCTAAAGCCCTGCAAACTAAATATGAGTGACTTGACATAAATGCAGAGAAATCACAATAGCTAATATTTAAAGACAATCTTTTTGCCTCTTACCCTGTGGGTCACTCAAAAAGATCACCAGAGAGATCTGAACTCCAAATCGGGAAAATCTGTCAGATTACCACTGACTGCTCTCACTCCATCTGAAGATACTTTGAGCCTGACAACTATAAATATTAACTGGCTAACCTAAGAACTCAGAAGCTGGTTTGTAATTTGATCCAATCATTAACCACTGTTTTTGTTTCCATAGAAATTCCTCTTATTTAATACCTGATTACTTGAACCATTGGCCTAACTTTGAGAACACACCTGCATCACTGCCTCCTGAAATGAGTTGTACTGAATTGACCTACTGTGAGGACTAAGGGACTGGTTCAACGAGAGGGAAAAACCTATTCACTAAACTTTTCATGTGGGAAATTCCAAAAAGAGGGAACTGTAGGGGCCAAGGTCAGGCAGCTCCAAGGAGGGCTACTTTGCCGGGAAGATTAGCTTGAGTTAAAAGCAACTGGGCGCCTGGGTGGCTCAGGGGGTTAAAACCTCTGCCTTAGGCTCAGGTCATGGTCTCAGGGTCCTGGGATGGAGCCCCGCATCACGCTCTCTGCTCTGCGGGTAGCCCGCTTCCCCCTCTCTCTCTGCCTGCCTCTCTGCTTATTTGTGATCTCTCTGTCAAATAAATAAATAGAGTCTTAAAAAAAAGCAATCAAAACCCAGCAGATTCAGGAACAGCTCTTTACCTCCCCCTGAACTGCCTAAATTTACATTGGAAAGGAAAACCTTTACTAGGAAGAGAGCTATTAATAGAGATTCCTCTTTACCTAACAAACTTATTTGCATAACAGAGCAACCTTTGTTTACTAAACATCTCTCAGCTTTCTGCTAATGGTCTTCCTCCCCTTTGTATCCTTATGCCCCTACCCCTTTCCTTAGCTCAGGATGTCACATAAACCTCCTGTTGCCTGTCTTTGAAATTCCATGTCCATGTGGATTCATTGCAAGTAGGACACTAAAATTGATTTTCTCCTGTTAATTGATCTCATGTAAATTTAATCCTTAGTTCAGCTAGAAGAATCCTGAATAGAGGAAAATTTTTTCCTCCCCAACAATTCCATGAAACATAATTTTAAGCAGCAAATATCAAATTTTGAACCTGAAGAGTAAACATAATCTTCAAAAAATGAATGTAAGGAGTGCCTGGGTGGCTCAGTTGTTAAGCGTCTGCCTCCAGTGTTGGTCATGATCCCAGCTTCCTGGGATCGAGCCCCATATCGGGCTCCCTGCTCGGCAGGAAGCCTGCTTCTCCCTCTCTTTATTTTTTTTTTAATATTTTATTTATCTGACAGACAGAAATCACAAGTAGGCAGAGAGGCAGGCAGAGAGAGAGGGGGAAACAGGCTCCCTGGTGAGCAGAGAGCCCGATGCGGGGCCGATCCCAGGACCCCGAGACCATGACCTGAGCCGAAGGCAGAGGCTTAACCCACTGAGCCACCCAGGCACCCCTGCTTCTC
>PISX010024249.1:0-28268 GCA_004024625.1 Mellivora capensis
TCCCTCATCCATTTTGAATCTATTTTCGTGTGTGGTGTAAGGAAATGGTCCAATTTCATTTTTCTGCAAGTGGCTGTCCAATTTTCCCAACACCATTTATTGAAGAGGCTGTCTTTTTTCCATTGGACATTCTTTCCTGCTTTATCGAAGATTACTTGACCATAGAGTTGAGGGTCCATTTCTGGCCTCTCTATTCTGTTCCACTGATCTATGTGTCTGTTTTTGTGCCAGTACCATACTGTCTTGAAGATGACAGCTTTGTAATAGAGCTTGAAGTCCGGAATCGTGATGCCACCAACTTTGGCTTTCTTTTTCAATATTCTTTTGGCTATTCGAGGTCTTTTCTGGTTCCATATAAATTTTAGGATTATTTGTTCCATTTCTTTGAAAAAAATGGGTGGATTTTGATAGGTATTGCATTAAATGTGTAGATTGCTTTAGGTAGCATAGACATTTTCATAATATTTGTTCTTCCAATCCAGGAGCATGGAACATTTTTCCATTTCTTTGTGTCTTCCTCAATTTCTTTCATGAATACTTTATAGTTTTTCTGAGTATAGATTTTTAGCCTCTTTGGTTAGGTTTATTCCTAGGTATCTTATGGTTTTGGGTGCAAGTGTAAATGGGATTGACTCCTTAATTTCTCTTTCTTCTGTCTTCTTGTTGGTGTAGAGAAATGCAACTGATTTCTGTGCATTGATTTTATATCCTGACACTTTACTAAATTCCTGTACAAGTTCTAGCAGTTTTGGAGTGGAGTCTTTGGGGTTTTCCACATAGAGTATCATATCATCTGCAACGAGTGAGAGTTTGACTTCTTCTTTGCCGATTTGGATGCCTTTTATTTCTTTTTGTTGTCTGTTTGCTGAGGCTAGGACTTCTAGTACTATGTTGAATAGCAGTGGTGATAATGGACATCCCTGCCGTGTTCCTGACCTTAACGGAAAAGCTTTCAGTTTTTCTCCATTGAGAATGATATTTGTGTCTTGAGTTAGTTTGGAAACTATGTGCATCACATATTCCCTACCTCCCCACTGTGATCGGTGCTGAGAACCTGGTGGGAAAGGAGAGACATGTAAAGCAATTATCAGAATACTGTATGGTTAGTGCTATCTTACAGGTATGGATAGAATTCCGCAGACCTGGGGAGTGGGTTTGTTCACAGAGGGTTTCCTCAAAGAAGTGGCAACTAGGTTGAGTCTTGAAGCCAGTCTATCATTTTCAGGATTTAAATGAAACATCAAACTGTAGGAAGATTTTTCCAAACTTTCTAGTCCTTCTTTACGGTAGAAGCAAAGAGCTAAAATTTACTTTTGTGGCTAAGTTGGGTCATCCCCTCTTGCTCTCTGTCAACTCTGCTTTTCCTTAGAAATAAATCTGAAAATTTGAAAATAAATCCCAAAGTATCTTGAGTTGGTTGCTAGGCTCAATTATTGAAGAAGGGTAAGTCAAGATCTTCTAATATGAAGTACTGAGCAAATAAATGAAAGGGAAACAAAACTTTTAATGATGTGCTGGTCGTAAATCTCTCTTGGTGGAGGGAACACTTATCTTTTCTTTGTCCTGCAGAGGATCTGAAGTAGGAGTGGAAGATGCCAAAACTGCATATTTAGGAGGCTTCATATACAGCCACATGGCTAAGTCACCATTGACAGTGTGGGAGGAATTCTGGGGATGTAGGTGGAGCTCAGATGGGGGAGGAATATCAGGTGAGTCTTTAATATCCTTTGTATATTACAATAATACAGCCAAAGCTCTGGCTGGAAGCACTGAATGTGTGTCACTCCCACCTTATGTTGGCACAGTATTGGAGAGGACTGGGCGAGGTGGGTACAGAAAGGTGGTAGGAAGATAAAGGGACGTTAGTCCAAGTCTTAATTCATCACTTGTTAAAAGCATGACCTTTCATTGCCTATTAAACCCCTAGGATTCCCTCTCCTCATCAATGCAGTGTTGGGGGGCAAGGGAACGGGTTTGTAACAGATTATCTGTAAGAGCCTGTATAATTTGAAAGTTTTTGACTGAATTTGTAATACAGATTGATTCCCAAATGCTTGTTTCCCAAATGCTCCCAGATTGTTTCCCAAATGCTCCAAATGACGGCATGTCCCATTCTCTCACTTCCACCAAATCTCTGCTCTGCGAGACCTTCTCTAATACACTGTAGAAAATGGCAGTTTTGTAGAACTTTCTTTCCTTATCTCTTTCATTTTTCTCTAAGTACTCAGGACCAGCTGACATAATATTCATATATTTGTTTATTGGCCATTTGTTGCCTCCATCAGAATGGAAGCTCCAGGAGGGCAGGGTGTTTGTTCAATGCTTTCTCCCCAGTGCCTAGTACTAAGCCTGGTGCATAGTAAACTTTATGTCTTTCTTCTGGCATCTGCTTACTCTCATGAGTGTGTTTAAGGTTTCTCTGGACTCATGCGAGCTTGAAATCAATGCTACTTTCTTTCTTCTGGGCCCTTAGCTCTATTTGTAGAAAGCCCACAGTCTCTGTTTGTACTGTAGACCTTAGCTTAAGAACCTCTGATCTAGTGGAACAGAAAGTTCAGATCCACAATGGTAGCCACAAAATTAATGACATATATGGAAAGAAAGGGAAGAGATAAACAACTGAAGGAAAAAAAGTAAAGGTATGTGTTTTTTATGGAGAACCTCATAATCGGAAATAGTGTTGCAAGAGTTGCATGAGGCTTATTAATTTGTTATTGATAATAAATTTTAGTTTAAAAGAGAGCTAACGACTTAGGTTTAGCTTGGCCATGTGACTCAGGTGAGGAACTTCGTTAAGTAGTTACCATGTACAAAACATGGTAGGAACTTGAAAGGGTGCTTTGTGGATTCTATTGTTAAGAATTGTTAGGGCACCTGGGTGGCTTGGTTGGTTGAGTATCTGACTCTTAATTTTGGCTCAGGTCATGATCTTGGGGTCATGAGATCGAGCCCCTCATTGGGCTCTGCTGAGCGTGGAGTCTGCTTAAGATTCTCTCTCTCCCTCTGCCCTCCACCCCCCCCACCACTCCCTCTCTCTCTCAAAAAAGAAAAAGTTTATATTAATGATATGGTACATACTTATTCCTTGGCAAGAAATCCTTTGGGAGGATTCATTAAACTTTATCTTGATCTTGCACAGGAATTTAATATGCACAGTTTAAAATTATTCCTAGAGTCAATGACAACTACTCCTGGTTCACTTCTTGTAATATGACCCTTGTCTGCACACAGACACATAATTTTTGGGAACCACTGGCCTCTTAGTTTCTATTTCTGGCTGATTATATATGTTGTTAATTTTTTTTCCCTGTAAAAGTCTTAAAAGGGCTGCACCGTGATCAGATCGGTCATTTTTGGCCCCTGGGCACTCATATTGTACAACTCAAATGGCAAACACTTTGAAGAGATATGGTCCATGGGTGAAGGAGAGGGAAGACGAGATAACTCGTAAATCTATTCACTGAACAACTATTTATTGAGCATCTCCTCTATACCAGCACTGCCTGGGTATTAAGCCTATAAAGATAAGGCACCCTTCCTGTCCATGAAAGAATCAGTGTCTAGGGCTGTTGGCAGAAATGAAGAAGAAAGCAGAGGGCACTGGGTGGAGAAAAAGATGAAAGGTCAAGACTTGGACTTGTCAAGTTGTCTTGTCTCAAAGATGAGAGCGAGACATCCAGATGGTCTTTACTCTGCTTTTGAAAGGAGTCAAAAGTCTAAGTTCTGTGGGGAAAAAGCACTGAGTAAACGGACGACCATCGTGACAGGGACGTGGAATCTGTTTTGTGTTGGGAAGTATACATTTGATACTTCATGGATGGAAGAAGGTTTTGTTTTGTTTTGTTTTTTCCTAATTTAAGTTAGGACTTCTTGCCAAGTTTCTGCTTAGGAATTCTGAACTGAACTTCAAATGTTTAGGGGCTTCTGTTTTAAACACATTTGGAGTTGTGGCTTCTTGTTCAAGGAAGAAAACCCCTTCAAGTACATCAAAGAGCTGTGAAAAAAAGATACAGTGTGTTGACAATTTGTGTGAGGGCATCAAAACCAGAAAAATTTCTCTGCTCTACACACACATTTCAAAGTTAGGGGGAAGGTTTCTGGTGAGAAGCTTGTGTTACTGTATTAAACCCCAAATACTTAGGAAATAATTTAACACATTCACTGTACCGAAAGTGTGACCTGGCTCACCCAGCAATTTCAAACCAAGGTCTAGAAGATGTTCTCTCTAGTGGGTGACCTTTAAATAAATCGTGAGGTTTCTCACTGCTGTGCTCAGGTGAGAAGTCAGGGGATAGAAGTAGGGGGAGAAATCTTCCCAGAACATCAGAAGCCATTTGACCCAGGGCCTTGGGGAAACTGCTTAAAAATTCAATTTAAATCACAGTGGCCAGGATCTAGTGAGGAGATGATGGAAGATTGCCTGTGCTGATTCAAGACTCATTTCGCTTCTTAATCCTATGGAGGACCTGGTAAAAGCAGGTATGGAATAAAATCCACACTTGCAAGGGGCAAGCCCACTATTAAATTCTTGGCAGAGGAGCCTGGGTGTCACATTCACACAGATAGAGCCTAGAACCCCAGTTCTATCACTTACTGTGTGGTTAAGTTCAGGCAGTGTTCCCTAACTTCTGCAAGCCTCTGTTTTCTCATTTGGAAAGTGGAACTGGTAAGACCAACCTTTGTTGGATTGTTCCTTAAAAAATGGATGTTGGACATAAAGTGCCTAGCAGACTACTGAATGCTTAAAAAGAGCTCAAAAAATGTTCCCCCTCTCACCTGTGTCTCTTTGTCTTTGTCTGTTTCTTTCCCTTGAGAGGATAAAATAATCTCAGGGCTCGTTCAGATTAAAGTGAGGATTTCAAGTTAAGAAATCAAGGAGGTGGTGATTTGGGTCCCACTTCCAGCTCTGCCACAGCTCATTATAGCCCCTGAGGCAAGTCACTGAACCCCTCTCACCTCTGTCTCCTCACCTACAAATTGAGGATGGGTTTGCAGTTCACAAATATTTGTTACTTGGAATAGAAGACCCAAGCTCTTACATAGGAAGAGGCAGTCAAGAAAAATGGTCAAAAAGGTGCTTTGGAGTTCAGCTTCCTAAATTGCCCCCTGGACTCCAAAACCTACTTGCTGTATCTTTGATCTTTGTTACTTTGATCTAGTTACCCAAGATCATTGTGTCTCAGTTTTCTTATCTGTTGACTAGAAATAACAATAACAACGTATGTCTTATAGCTATGAAGAGTAAATGAAGTAATGTATGTAGAATACTTAGCATATGCCTGGCACATAGTAAATGCTCAATGCATAGGTTTAGTTTCTTAGGCACTTTTGTTGGAAACCTTATTGCTTATGACTGGAGAAGAAAAACCAAATTAGCAGAGAAGTCTTAAAGTGTGATTTTTGAGCTCCTCTGGGCTAGAGACCCTGAATAGACCTTTCAGATTTTTGTTCCATAGTGGAGTACAGACTACTGGATCGTCCCAGTGTTTGGGAACGTCAAGAAGCTACATTGTTCCTGGAACTGCTACACTCTTCTGGGCCTCTCTCCATGGAGTTGACCTTCCCCTGGAAGAAAGGGGCCTCCAGTCACAACCTGATGGAAGAGTGTTGGGACTGCTGTAGTTTGGAGTAATTTGCCTATAGCTTAAGAATCCTGCCCTATAGTAATCACCAAGACCTTCCAGCACTGAAAGTATAGAGGACCACAATTTAATAAAGCTATTGGGGAATCAGAGTCTGATATACGGTGGTTCCAATTCTGTTGCTCAAGTAAACTTCCATGGGTTCAAATCTGAATTAGGCAGTAAGAGTTGCTAGCCACATTCCCTCATGCAGCCTCACTAAAGGGAGAGGTGATGTCTTCCTGCTGTGAATGATGAATCCAGTTCATTTCACTGTCTAAGAACTCTCCGTAAAGAAGTTCCAAGGAAGGAAATGCCTATTGCAAACAGGAATGCGACCGGAGATAAGAGGGCATCATCAGGGCTAGACTGAGATCTTTGGAAGACTTTAGTGCTAAAAAGATTACAATGTCCCACCTCCACCCCCAGTGCTGTTCTCCACATTATATGTAATTGAAAACAAAGGTAAGTTACAAAATAAGTGTGGCCAAATCCAACAAAGTTATGATTTTTCCATGATGACTTAAAAATATGTCCACATATACTTTTATTTTTTTTAAACCCCTGCCTTTTTGGTGCTTAGGACACATGTTAGTTTGCCATGAATAATCAAGCCTGGGCTGATTACACTGGTGATCCTGACCTAGGGATCACAATAGAGAGTATCTGAGTGATCTGGAAGTGATTGTCCCACTGATAAAAGAATATAATTAACTAAATGAATGGATCATTTGTGAAGTGTTTGCTTTTCCCAAAGGAGAGGCAGAGTTGACACAGGACATAGGAGTGATGCCTCCCTAGGAGTACGAGTCCTCTGCGGTAATAGCACACATACAATGTTGGAGTAAGTGCACATTAATTCAGAACTCTGGACACCAATTAACCTCTTAACTGGTTTCCTTTAGTCTTATTTACTTCCAATAGACTCTTTATATTGTTGCCAGAGTGATGTCTTTAAAAAAATGTGATCATGATAGTCCTCTGTAATACTTTCTGTAAAACCTCACTGTTGCCTGCAGAATAAAGGTAAACTCCTTTGTACCTTAAGGATCTTTACAGTCCACTTCCTGCCTACTGACTTTCATCCCCCTTCATTGCTCTAACCAACCCAGTGCTTCAACTGGGTAAAAAAAAAACAACAAAAAAAAACGCTCTTCCCAGCCCCTACATTGTTTCTACCACTGCTCCTTCTGTTCCCCCTTTTCAACTACCTGGGGTCTTCTCAGTCATATCTCAGAATCAGCCTCCCCAGATTCTTCAGGCAGACTCTGTCTTGCTCCCTTGTGTCCCCCACACAATCGGTTTGGTCTCTCGGGTCACACTTCTGCTGTGACCTTTCAGACATGGTGGCTCACATGTCTGCATCCTCTTTGCAACTGTGAGCATCTGTGGGTAGGGATTAGGCTTTGTTCGTTTGGGTATCTTCACTGACTTGATCAGTGCCCAGCACACAGTCGATGCAAAATATTATTTACTGAATAAACATAATCACTAGGTCATAAATTGGCTATAATACGGTAATACCTACCTTCATGGAGGCAGAGACCATAAAGCTGGCACTCTGTTCATTGAAAAAATGAGTGAGCGAGTGAAAACCTCATAGAGCTATTGTGAAAATCAAAATGAAAACTATGGAGGCTTTATGAACTATGAACGGCTGGGCTTGAGGAACTGTTACTGTGATTGCAATGAGCACAGTCCCCTGGCTTTCGTAGCAGGGTGGCTGTGTGCAGAGGGCCTCAGGAGGCAGCTTTCAGCTGCCTGACTCTCACCCCAGGTAAGGAAAAGGCAGTGTTCCATCAACTGGCCGTGTAATGGGGTGAAAGTGAACCTGCTGCTCTATCTTTCACAGCTTGTGAAGGCTGTAATGAAAAGATCTGAGAAACTCTTTCTCCCTGGTCCTGCAAGAAGAGTGTCATAAATGTCCAATTTACCACTGATTGCCACATTGGCCCAGGGACTCCCCATTGAAACATGGCTAACCAGAAGCGCTCATGTTGAGAAAATAACTTAACCTCTTTTATCACCCTAATTGAGTAACAAATTTGAATAATGAGAACTGCCATTAATTGAACAACAACTCTGCGTCACATGAAGTGTTAGCGTCTCATTTGACCTCTACACGATCATACAAGTGGGTATATTGTCACCATTTTGGAGAACACAAAGCTCAGTCAGCTTAGGGTTGTTTTTTTGTTTTGTTTTGTTTTGTTTTCCCCCAAATCACTCTGGGTATCAGTTGGCTTTCATTATATTATACTGAAGTAACAAACACCTCCAGTGTTTAGTGTCTTGGAACAACAAGACTTTAATTCTTAATCATAGTACATGTCCAGTATAGTGCCTGACATCAGCTTTGGCTCTGCTCCATGTGTCATCTTTATTCCAGAACCCAGGCTGAAAAAGTCTATATTTGGGGTATGTTACTCTCATGGAAGAGAGAAAAGAGCATTGTCCAACCTTCCAAAGACTCTTAAAGCTCTTCTGGAGTGTGGCATACATTATTTCAACTTACATTTCATTGGCCAAAGCAAGTCATATGGCCAAGCTTGAGGTCGAGGGGATCGGAGTGAGTGTTTTCCCATAGAGAGACATCTCAAGTCCCATGGCAATGAGCAGGGATGAACAATTGGGAAGGAATAATTAGGGGCAATAATGATATCACCTACTAAGTGACAGAGTTGAGATTAAAACTAAAGTTCTTCCTAATCTGAAATCCAGGTTCTTTCCACCTTACCAAGTAGTCTACTACTAGAACCTTGCTGGAGGTTTACTAACTTTGGTAATGGGAGCCCCGAGGAAAATCCAAGGCTTTGATTCCTGGAAGTTCAAGAGAAGGAAGAACTAAGGACCCTATCTCATCACTTAACAGAATAACATTACAAGTGTGTGTCAGGAAAGTCTTGCTCTGTTGTCTGTCAGTGTAATTGGCATGAAAAACCTACTCTCTCTCTCAGCAGCCCATATTGCTCCAGTAAGTCTCCTACTGTACCTCCCATTTCCCCTCGCTTAAAGCACCGATTATTCCTTTATTAGAGCTCACCCACAAGTAGGCCATGAATTTTTATGGCTTTTCCAGATCTCATAAGGCAACGAGAAGCATCCATTTAAACACAGTCACTAAACTATCCCACAGGTTTATGACCTGATATAGCATTTTACCACCATTTAAAAGAAGCCGCACCCACTCACCCCTTCTTTGAACATTCAGCTTTCTTCTTGAAAAGAAAGAAAATTTCAATTTCCCACTCTCAATGCCCCCAGCGGTTACCTTGAGATGTGGCCAGGTTGAAAGGCAACCATTGACTATTAATCTGAATGTCCCACCTTTGGAAATCACTTCTACTGGAAAATAAAAGTTCCTTCAGCCTCCTCTAGCTCAGTTGGAATGTTTATTCTGTTTAATATATGTGTGCCTTTATTCAGCAATTTATTTCCCAAACACTAATTGCCTAACTACTGTCTGTCAGACACTGTGTTGGGTATGACTATCTGTGGGCCACTCAAACTTCTAGTCATATTGCTGTGGACTACTCTTCTGTAAGGAAACCAGGAAAAGGAGAAGAAGCTACAGTTTCTTGAGGGACTTCAAAGCAATTTCATGTACATGGTCTCATTTGACTATGTGTGTATCCTTTACCATCTCACCTTGGAAATGGCAGAGCTGAAATACCTTTGAGTTTTGTGTGGAGCCTCATTGTGGTTGAGCATCACTGGGTGTGTGGATCTGAACACAGAGCTTAGTTAATGAGGAAAGAACATGGTCCTCAAGACAGTTCAATTTCTGAAAATAACCACTGTATTTGCTATTAACAAACTTCTAAGAACATTGGGGCATCAAGTCACTACTCTTAGTTCCACATAATGAGATTCTTTTCCCCTAAGCTTTTCCCCAATAAATTTGAGACATACATGTCCATAGTTCCTGGACATTCTGGACTCTCAAGGGTGCTAAGTTCAACTAGTCTCAAACCAAATTTACTATTTCCCATATCCACTTACTCTTAAATTTGCTCATCTTCTTTTCTTCCTCCTGATCAGTGTGCAAATCATTTACTTATTTACCTGCACTTGCAACCTGGGAGACAGCCTTGATTCCTCCCTGGCCTTTACCTGCTGCATCCAGTCAGTCATTGAGTCCTGCCTTTTTTTGCCCTCTTGGTGTCTTTCAAGTAAATAGCATCCATTCTATTGCTTCTGTCTCTGCCTTTTCTTACCAAGATTCCTACAACACTCCCTACAACTGGTCTTCTTGCCTCCAGTCCCATTCTTCTCCAGCCCATCTAAATTGGTATTTCCAGAGTGACCTTTCTACACCCCAATCTTACCATGTCACTCTCCATCATAAAGCCTCCATTGGTCCTTCAGAATGTTCGATAAAAAGGCCTTCCTTCTCAGTACAGAGTTACAAAATCCTTCATTAGCAGTCTCCTCATCTCCCATTTTTATGATTAAACTTCCTATTCCTCAGAATGCACATTTCAGACCATTCATGTCAACTGGCATGTCTAATTCCTGAAATCAGGATCCTTTTTTTTTTTTTAAATTCCCACATATATTTCCTTTGTCCTCCTAGAAAACTTGTACCCACCCCTAAAGACTCAGTTCAAGCCATATGATGTCTTCAGGCAGGACAAATCCCTTCAACTATTGGGATTCCATAGCAATTTGAACTTTACTTGATTTCCCAATATTTCATCTCTTCTACTAACTGCCAGCTGAGGAGGACACAGCACCACATCTTATCATCCACATCCTGTTTGTGCTGCTTGCTTAGACCTTCCACAGGGCCTCCAACCCTGTCAGATGGGTCTCTGTTCTCTCATTTTACAGATGACAATCGGGTTTACCTAATGTTTCAAGGTTGTGCAGTTAGTAAGCAGAAGGCCCAGCCAAGTGTCCTCACTGCCACACACTATCTGCTAGCACATTTCTTTACTGTTTGTCACAACAGCAGCGACTTCTCCTATAGAGAGGAGGGGCTTAGAGGGCATCTGGTTGGAAAAAGGTCTAACTGACTTGCCTTCAAGCTGCATTTGCAAATACAACAGAGGTTGTATTCGGATTGTGTTGTGCAAGCTTAAACATAGTAATGTTTTCTGAGGCCATTTTTATTTCCTACATGGTATAGGATGGAGAAAATCCAAGTTGTTTTGAAAACACTATAATAGTACTCTCTCTCTCTCTCTCTCTTTTTTTTTTTTTTGGAAGGGTGTTTTAGCTACTGCATGAGATTGTGGGAAGACGGGGCCTCGGCCTCTCTTTATTGGGGCTCCTATCACCCCTAGGGCATTGCCAGGTATAGATTAGAAGCTCAGCCTGAACCCCCTAAGTGTAGTCCCAGAAGAAATGCTTTCACCAGGTACATGCTTTGGGTTCTGACCTCAGGCTCTTTGCAGGTGGACACCTGTGTCCACATAAACATTTCTCCATCTAAGGAACAAAACTGCTGCCAGTTTTATCTCCTGTGCTAATCAGATGCCCCTGAAGAAAGACGCACAGGTGGCACATTCCTTCTGGATTTCTGAGCTAAGGAATTGTTTCTCCTAAAGATGTACTAAATTCTTTTCATGACAGTAATAGTTACAGAAACCAGGAGAGCTCAGACCAACTGAATGAGAATTATCTGGGAGCACAACAAATATACTGATTCCTCAATCCCAGAAATTCTCATGGGGACACCTGGAGAGGGCTGAGGAATCTGGTCTGTGCCGATTCCCCAGCTCTCCGCAGTGCACTGAGGAAGCCACTGTTCTCAGCATTGGCGTCTAACAATTCCAGCCTGAGACATGGCCACTCCCAGGACTGTTGGTGCTGGACTGAAGAGACTTCCTCCTGATCTCTGGCTGTAGGGAGTCCCACTTGGTACAGAAGAAAATGTATGCTTCCGAACCTTGATAGCTTTTCCGCTCTGGCCTGAGGGCATGACTCAGTTCTGGTAAAAGGTGAGCCCCAGGGCTGAAGGAGCTCTCCACTACTTTCTTCTGTGTCTGCATGGAAATGGGGCCTTGAGATCCTCAGGGAAGAGCATCCTCTCAGTTCCCAAGAAGGCATTTATGGGTCAGCAGAGCACTGAGGGCCTGAATTTCTCAAAAGTAGACTTGCCCAAGGTCACTGACCATTCGTGGCAGAGCCTGAATCGGAATTAGAATCGTTGAACTCTTAGACCAGGGCCTGCCCCCCCACAGCTTGTGGCTGCCATGGACGTTGGAAGACCGTCCCTGCCCCAGCTCCTGTAGGAAGGGACAGAAAACATGGGATTAGAGTGACTGATGCATATTAAAAAATCAGCCCTTTGTCTGTCTTTGAACAGATCCACTGCTCATGCTCCCATTATTAGGACAGAAACTTCCCAGGAGACAGGCAAGAGGAAAATGAGAAGGATTCAAGGAAGCTCTGCATTGGGAACAATTTTTTTTTCTTTTTAAATTTCAAGTTCATATGAACCTGCTTATTTCTCTTCTGCATCCTTAGTGACTACCAAATGCAATTGATTTATGCCACTTTCTCTAACTGGTGTTCTAATGGGTCCACAAGAGGAAAATAAAATATTTAATAAAATAAAATGTGACAAACGAACTCTTTGAGTGAAACAAGCCATATTAGTGAGAGTTGCCGATGCAGCAGAAGGAGGAAGGAGGTCCTGAGAGCTGGAAAGAGGCCCCAGTGAAGACTGGGATGGGTTTTGAATATTTTTTAAAATTTTAGATTGGAGGGATTTGACCATATTATACATAATCTGATGTATACATGTATACATTTCATCTCCATTCGCCATCCTTTTGTCGTTCCTCGTTTGCTGTAGTCTGAGCAGGGTTCCCTATTATGTAAATAAGGGAATGAGACAGATGGTACCACAAAGCAATGAATTCATTTGGGGGGAGGGCTTTAATTATGGATGGGTGGGCCCGGCTGTGTTTTGGGTTCAGCAAACGTCCCAAACGTTATGGGATTGGCAAAACCCCAGATGCAGTTTTCCAGGCACATTTTAAAATCCTGTCATATTTGCAGGGGAATTGAAGTTGGGATTTGTTTCTTGTTCTTTATTAAATTCCTCAAGTTGCTGGCCCCAATTTTTAGCCCCTGAAACTGGAGGAATTTGCGCAGTGTTTTAAGGAGAGCTGGTCTATAATTCTTTTAAGACTAAGGTACTTCATAGGTACTACTGAGCTTTTGAATAATCTTTTATTTTTTTGGTTTGTAAGAAAATTGGGGACCTAGGGTCCTAGAAAAGGAAAACGAAAATTATTCATATACCTAGAGATGATTGCTATTAATTTGTCGATATACTGAATTTTCGTATTTTTAGTACACCATTGAACTCTCACTATACTTGCCATTTTATATCTTGCATTGTTACTTAATAGTACATCATAGCCATTTCCCTATATCACATTTTATTCATAATTTTCATGAATATATAATAGTTCCTTGCATTTATGAATCACCTGAAAAAATTAAAACCACATATTTTGGGGGCATTTGTTTCATGCAGAATAATATAAACTAGATCCTGGGTTTTGTTTATGTCCTTGGTCAGATAAAATTTATGTGGTAGAAACAGATGAACTGAATAACCAGAAATGGCTATAGGGATTTTTTTTTGAGGGGTGCTATTTAAGGTTCCTGTCAATGATAAATTGATTTAAGTCATGTGGCAAGTTCACAGTCAAAGGCAGAAGCTCAAAGAGAGACCCAGGACAGGCTGAGTCGGGAACATAGTATACACAAAGGACTTAGAGCTTTGGATATCATAACATGAAAAGCAAAACGCAAGTTAGGTGAAAACTTAGGGGAACAGAGTAGATCATTAGCATTTGTGAATTTAGTGTCCATGAATTCAGCTAGTCACAAGGGACCTTGCGGGGCCAGGATGGGGGTGATTTATCATTGTGCTGCAAGAGCACGTTAAATCACATGGGTTTGTAAAGCTTGCATTTTGACCAAGCCACTCCCTCTATGAACCTAGCCAACCATCCAGCTTTTGTGTTTTAATCAGTTTTGTGGCTTCGCGCTCTTTGACGAGAACTTTGCAATTCCCATAATGTGATAAATTGTATTTCTTTGTGAAAAAACTAGACAAGAGAAGAATATCGACTCTTACGAGCTGGTGCTGAAGGCGAATAGAAAATAAGAAGCCTCCGAAAGTGATAGTCCCTTGCCAGAAAGCTGAACCCTTGGATTCATTAAGGAATGGAATGTCGCACTTGGCAGTGTTCTGGCTTCATGACATCAGCGAGTCCACCATACGCCGTGCACGGCTTTAAGGGGAAGGTATCTGGATTCCACTTGAGGCAGCACACTGCTCTGTGCAAATACTGCTCATTAAGTAAATTATCAAAGTGCACCTTAAATGTTTCAGTTTTTCATTATACTTTCCCCCCTGGGAGAAATGAAATTAGGGCGATACTTGTGAATGTGCTGATTCACCAAGACCTTAGATATATCAAGGATTTATTTTAACAAAAAATCTCTTTTGGTGAGACATTGCAGCAAGTCCACTTCAACTCTGACAAATGCCGAGTTCTCAGTAAATTCCAGAGAAGTGAGCTAGGAAGAGAATGACCTGCTGAGGAGAGAGCAGCGAACTTACTAGGCCAAATGTGACTGGTGTGGGCCAGGAATTCACACATCCCAGTTGAGCCCAAAGAAAGCTGTCTGCACTTGAGCGCTGAATATACCTGTGACGGATGGGGGTGACGAGAAGGCCATTTTAAACCAACCATGCAAATTTGCTTTCGTCCTGGATTGGAGATCCACAGAGAAGCTGGGCCTAAAGGAAGTCATGCTGTCAGTTTTAAAAAGCAATACAGATGGAAACTATTGCACACAGAATCAATATACAGGGCCCTGACTGGTCACAGGCAAAATTGTGGAGGAGACAAAGTTGGAAGAAGACTTCCCACAGAGAATCCATTGGACCAATATTGATGTCTTATCCATTCATTACAACTTAGACCACCTTATTCACTTCACTTCTCTGAGCCTCAGTTTCCTCATCTGCAAATTAGGGGCAGCACAAGATCTATAACAAACCAGTGCTTCACATTTTCTATCTGTGTGTCCCCCAGGACCAGGGGAGGTGGGGTGTGTTGCTCTGGAAGGACCAGAAAGTTAACTGCAGAACAGTCTGAAGCAAGCACTCACTTTCGTTGTTCTGTATGGCAAACATGCTCACAAGAATGTGCACCATCTGGCCCCCAGGGATCTCTCCAGCCTGGTCTGCCACCTTTCCTTTACCCCGTATACGTCAGGATCACTGAGCTGCTTCCCATGTCTTGAATGTGTCCTAACCCCCACTGACTTCAAGGCATGGGTTCCTGCCGTTCCATCTGCACCCACCTCCTTGTCACTTCTGTTCCTGCCTTTCACATCATGAGCTCTTCTCATCCTTCAGAGAATGCTCCACTTGCCTTTGTTCTGGGCTTTTGTAAGAACTCTGATGCTTTTCCCCCAGGATCAGCCAGTTACTAGCAAACATCTACAACCACTATGAGAAAGAAAGGGCGTTTCAGGAGATTTCTCTCATGCCCCTGTTGAATCATTACCCTACTTAAATAACAGACCTTCCTCAATCTGTTTTTGCCAAAAAGAGGCTGGATCTTTAGAGTAGATTCAGTTTAGCCAATAAGCACACAAGGAGAGTGCTTACTGAAAAGAAATTTTCCTTTAGGTAGAGCTGACAAATGGGCCACTTCCTCTTAGATTTCAATTTTATAACTTATGGTTTGGATGGCATATGAGTCATGTTTGTAAAGGAATGACCTCAGCTGACTTACGGCTTTTTCTCTCTGTATATAAAAGTCAGAAAGCTTAAATCCCTGGAACATTATACAGATCATTATTCTAAGGTGAACTTTGTTTCATTCTGTGCCCTCCTTCGCCCTAGAAAGAAAAGGGAAGTATTTTCACTGTAGTGAAGGCAATCTTTGCCGTCCACCCAGTTTCTTAGGAGAGGAATTCTTTAAACAAAGATGAGGACTCAGATGGGAAGGGGATAAAATAATAGACACATGTTCTCTGAAGTTCTTCTCCTTTCCCAGTTATTTTCAGACTCATTTTATGAGAGCCATTCTTTCAGGGATAAAGCTTTTCAAGCCATTAGAATACATAAGTTTTGGGAAAAAATACATATGCTTTGTTATAGGAGGTATTCCAGTATAGTAAGAGTTGTATATCTCTGAATTGGACTTTCTGGGTTCAAATCTGATGATGTCTGAGCTGGTTTTATTTAGCTTTTCTATGGATCATTTCCTCATCTGTAAAATAGGATTATAGTAGAATCCATCTTAAAAAGAATTTTGTAAAATGACAGATTTGGACTAAACCAATGGGTACTGTGCCTGGAATCCCTTGTTTCTTACAAGAGTGTTCAAGAGGTACTGATCAGGGCAAATATGGGATTCAAGTCTAGGATGGGACATACAAGGACAAATAATGATAAACGTAGAATTTTATAGTGAAAGAGTTGGAAATTATTAGGAACAAAAAAAGATGAAACCCCTTTCTTGCCTATTTATCTAACTTTATTTAGTCGTTTATACCTTAGTCTCTTCCTAAGGGCTACTTGTGAGGAAGGAAGACAACAATTTGGCTTTTATGTAATGCTGTAGGAAACATCTGTGTATTTGACATTTTTCTTCTTTATATGAAGAAGACTTTTCTAGTCTTTTAAAGGAAAATGATAAATAATTTTTAGGGGGGCCTGGGTGGCTCAGTGGGTTAAAGCCTCTGCCTTCGGCTCAGGTCACGATCCCAGAGTCCTGGGATCGAGCCCCGCATCGGACTCTCTGCTCAGCGGGGAGCAGCTTCCCCCTCTCTCTGCCTGCTGCTCTGCCTACTTGTGATCTCTGTCTGTCAAATAAATAAATAAAATCTTAAAAAAATTATTTTAATTTTTAAAAGTTGGGTACCTTTTGTATGAACAATATATAATTAATAAAATGATTATGAAGGTGTAGCAGAATGAAATTTTTATTTTAATGATTCATTCAAAAAATATATGTTGAGATCTCATTTTGTTCTAGGCCCTGTGGATATAGACATGAAATATAGCCCCGATAGAGCAGTTTTTATAAAACGGAGAAGACAGTCAAGTAAATAGACACATTCCTGAGAAAAGTGATGGCTGAGAGCATTTTAAGGACACAGTATGGTTTACTAGGCCAATGGGTAGAGGAAGTCAGTTTGCTAGAAGGCATGAAGCATGGAAGAACATTGTCGTGTTTGGGAAAATATAGGTGGTTGGGCAACAGGGAGAAAGATGAAGAAAGACAGGTGAGCAGACGAAATCATAAATGGAAGGATGCCATACTAAGGACTTATACTTTTACAGAGAAGGGTCATAAGAAGCCATTGAAGGGTTTTCATTTAGGAAACTACGAACTGATTTGCAGTTTTGAAAGCCCAGTCTAACAATAGTTTTAATGAAGAAGAGGAAAGGAGTGATAGTGGAGTTACGGAATTCATAAGGTAATTGATGCAATCCTGGCAAGAATGAGCAAAGGTCTCAGGTGTCCTATATAATGTAGTGTTTTCTTCTCTTACCTAATGTAAAAAAAAGTACCCCATTTTTGATAGGCTTATTCTTCAGCTATACCATTGTTCTTATAGCCACTCTGCAAAGGAGAGAAGGAAAATAATTATTTAAAAAGTATTTCTTAGAAATTAAGTGCTGTGCCAATTGCTTTCACATATTAATAACATTGTGGAGTAGGCATTATTTCTAACCATTTCTAGCTGAAAAATCCCTGAATCACACTTTTTGTGAAGTGAATATATTTCCTCCAGCATAAAGATTTTCTGAAAGCAAAAACTGCATTGACTTCAGAACTTTGGAATGTCATTGGAATAGCAATAATTCTGTCCAATATTATTCTTATATCCTGCCCTCCACTCCTCAAACTATTCATTTGTGGTATTCATCATATGTACTAGTTCTTCCCGGTTTGGGGCATATGTTAGAATTGCACTTCCTAGCTCATTTTGCTTGGGTGGGGCCACGTGAGTAGTCTGGGTCAATGAGCTTGATAGCAATTGAGACACATCACTTTGAAGCTGGATCATTTAGTTGCCAATGTGAGACACTCCAAGCTCTCTCTTCTCTTAGCCATGTTCCTCTGTTAGCCTGAATTCTGGACTAAGGATGCTGATGACCCCAGAGCAAAGGTGTAAGCTTATACATGGTGGACATGTTGTAAGAGTGAGTAATTAAAAAAGAAAAAAAGTGAGGAATAAGCCTTTGTTACTTTAATCTAGAGTTTCTCTACCTTGGCACTGCAGACACTTTGAGTGATTCTTTATTCTAATATTGAGCAGTAATCCTGACCTCTACTCACTAGATGTCAGTATCACCCCTCCCCCAGGTGGGACATCCCAAACTGTCCAGATATTGTCAAATGTTCCCTATGGAGAAAATTGCTCCCGGTTGAGAACCACTATTTTAAGCCACTGAAATTTTTGTTCATTAGTAGAGTATAAGGCAGCTAAGACTGGCACACACCCCAGATTCTTGTTTTCTTTTTCTTTTTTTTTTTTAATTTTTTTTTAAATTTATTTATTTGTCAGAGAGAGAGAGAGCGAGCGAGTGAGCACAGGCAGGCAGAGTGGCAGACAGAGGCAGAGGGAGAAGCAGGCTCCCTGCTGAGCAAGGAGCCCGATGTGGGACTCGATCCCAGGACGCTGGGATCATGACCTGAGCCGAAGGCAGCTGCTTAACCAACTGAGCCACCCAGGCGTCCCCAGATTCTTGTTTTCATCTTTACTCTTTCCCTTGTAATTCTCTATATATACTTTTGATCTGTAGAACATTGAATTTTATAGCCTCACAATTTTTTTTACCCTTTAAATGTATTTAAAGCTATTCAGTTCAAATGCAATTAAAATTTGTCCTTTCATGGTCCCCACTCAACCTAGTCCGAATGATTCCTAATAATATATATGTCCGTTGGTAACAGTTGTCATTAAAATATGTAGGAAAAAATTTTTTTTATCATATCCCAGTTTAGTTTATTTACAATTCCCAGCTTGCTACCATAAACTGGTTCCTTTTGGTTTAATTGGGGATATACATAAGAACAAAACACCAAGGAGGATGGTTCCTGTTCTCAAAGAGTTTGCAAAGCAGTTGGGCAGGTAGGGTGCATTCATAAAAAAATATTCATGATGTGCTTTGTGCATTCTTTTAACCATACACGTAAAGTGTTCATAATGGTGCCTGGCACATAGTATGTACTCAGTAAGTGTTAGACATTAGTGTTATAAACATACTATTTTTATACCATTTAAAAAATTTCCTCATGCCCTGTACTGTACAGTAGATTCAAAAGCAAGAACCATACCTTACTCAACTCTGAATCCCAAATACTTGGTACTTTAACCAGAAAGATATTTAGAAAATGTTGAATGAATGAGCATGAGTTAAAATCAAAGTGAAAATATGCAACACATTTTACTTGGATTTAGAAAAGAGAGAAAAGTCTGGACAGATGTATATCAGGGATATTTTATGATGTTACATTCTTTAAGCCAAAGGTGAAGAATTTAGGAGAAAACTTTGCCATACTGGATTATTTTGTCGGTTTCTTTTTGGGAATGAGTAGTACAAGTAATATTGTGTGAGGTAAATGAAGCAAGTTTGGATCTGAAGACTCACATGGAGTCTTCACCCATTGCATAGTCTGTATAGGAAAACATAATCTTTAGAGCTATGGTTCCTCCATCTGTAGAATGATAATTATTAATAATATCTGCTTCCCATACATTATGGAAGTTTTAAAGGATCTTCATGATGTATATAAAACATTTAATAAAAACTCTGTCACACGAGGAGTGTTATTGCTACCAGTTTACAAGTGTGGATGAGAAATTCCTGGGTGGCTCAGTGGGTTAAAGCCTCTGCCTTCGGCTCAGGTCATGATCTCAGGGTCCTGGGATAGAGCTCTGCATCAGGATCTCTGCTCAGCAGGGAGCCGGCTTCCTCCTCTCTCTCTCTGCCTGCCTCTCTGCCTACTTGTGATCTCTGTCTGTCAAATAAATAAATAAAATCTTAAAAAAAATTCCTGAAGACGAGGCAAATGTGAGCATCTGCAAATAGGTATGCAAGGACTGATGGAAATGATTATTAGTTCATACCTGAGCAACTAAGAATGAGATACCAAAATGAGAGAATGGACGGACTGGCTTAAAAGTAAAAGGAAGCCAGAGTCCACTTATTAATAACAGTTATTTAGAAGTACCTGGGATTAGAGAACAGGATTATGGTTCACTGCAGAATCCAACAGCCTTCCCATGATCAAGACACACAGAAGAAGAGGGGTTCTACTGTCCAGTTATGGTTTTTCCCTGAGGCCATCTTGATTGTGTGTGTGTGTGTGTGTGTTCTTTGCCATTTTCTCACCTGATCTGAGGAAAAGATAAAATGGCTTGGGAACCTCTCAAATGGTTCATTAGAAAGGAAGGAAGAAATTAAACAGTGAGAAAATGAGGAATGAGTAGGAATTGGAGATGAACACCAAAAGGTTGACAGACAGACACTTGGGCCTGAGAGGGGAAAAAATGAGATGGAGTCATAATCTGTATAGCTAGCTATTCAATATGTAGGAGTTTTTTTTTCCCCCACAAAAAGCAAGCCTTTACCAAAGTGTTACTTAATACTCCATAGAAAATGTGTGGGATTCATAAGTATGAGTAAGATCAAGAGAATTTCCAGAGAAGGGGCTGACTTGGGTGGTTTTGTATCATCCTGTGGCTTCTTTGGACTTGATGTGGCCAGTCAAGATATAGCCTGTGGCTCCAGAGGGTTTGACAAAGTCTGTCTGAGATGCTTCTCAAACCCCTGACCACCTTTCCCTTGTGCTCCCTTGTGTGATGAGAAATAAACTGTGCTTCAGTGATGAGGAGCTTGACCTCTGTCTCTAAATATTTGAAAGCTTTATATTTAGGATGGAAGAGGCTGGCTTTGATGGCTCCAGAGGAGAGAATGGGGGCCAAGCAGAGGTAGGTTTTAGCATAATATTAAGAGGATCTTTCTAGAAATGAAGGTGCCTGGAAAGATGGAATGACTGGGAGTACTTGAGCAGAAAGTAGATAAATATCCTCTTGGTGTGGTGAGGAACTGGCCTGTAAATCCTTTCCAGTTCAACATTCCTATCACTTTAGTCCTATCTTCCCCCCAGCATAGGCATTTTCTTTATAGCATCCTTAGAAAATGGAGCCCTCTAGCCAATTTTGTTTGAGTAGTTGTTAAGTGTGCATGCTTCTTGCTATAGTTTGATCCTCTAGAGGTGACAATTCATTGATTTATAGAACAAATTTCCTGCAAAGGACAGAGGGAATGATTTCCAGAGTGCAGGTGGAGGAACCACATTTAACCCAAAGAATTAAAATGAAAAAATATCCTTCATTTTGAGAACTGAGAAAACTTCCAAGTTCCAGAGCTTCATGTTTCTGTTGTGTCTTTTATTGAAGGTACATAAATGCATTGGTTTCTAATGAAGATGTTAGTCAACATTTATTACTTTATAATTCAAAAAGTCTTTATCTTTAGAAGTTTTCATTTAGATGTCAGAAAAAACTGCATTATTATCCCAGTTCTTAGGAGAGGATACTTACAAGATAATAGTAAAAGTTGAATGTGCACCGACAGCCGGGGACTGTGCTGAAGACTTTATGTGCATTGCTGTCAAGTCTAATAGTACCTGTACAAAGTAGTTATTCTCATTTGATTCACAGGAAGCAGAGACTGAGAGGAGTAACATAGCCCAAGAGGTGAAGCAGGAGGTCTTAATAAATTGGGCCATCACCAGCAGAACAAATGGTCAAATATTCAGATCAAAGAGTGTAAGAAACAAATGGTCAAATATTCAGATCAAAGAGTTCAGGGCTTGTTCAATACTCAACAAACATGAGTTTGACCCTGGTCCTGGTCTCAGGGAGCTCATGGTCAGGGAGGATCTGGACCACATGTCTGCCTTCTGGGAGCCTCAGCAACCAGCCTGTTATACCTAGTGTAATGGCCACAGTAACCTCACCAGAAAGGTATGGAGATCATAAAGATTTGCCAAAAGCACATAGTTACTAAGTAGCAAAGCTTGGATTTGTAGCAGTTCTGTTGGAATTCAAACTTTATACTCTTCCAAAGTCTCTAAAGTTGGCCCAAACTTTATCTCACTGAACTTTACTGTCGTACTTGATTGACTCTCTTTGCCTGCAAAGGCTTTTCCCACCTTTTCCCATGTAACTCAAAACCCCACATTTTTAATAAATAAAGTAACCCCTACTTAAAAAACAAACAAAAAACATACAGTTTTTGGCCACTGTCCACATTCCTTCTCATGATTTCCTTTTCTTCACCCGCACTGGACTCCTTTCTCTTTCCCCTCCTTGCAGGGGAAGAAGCCATATGTGTCTTTATCCCGAGATGAACTTGCCCATTGGGTTCATGGCTTGCTAGTGGAGTGGAGAGAACATTAGAACTAGCACTTATGTGTTGTTCAGGCTGTGCTGCTGACTTCTGGGGTTGCTGGATCACTTTCCCATGCAGGACATTTTTCATTTTATTTTTTTCTTTTTAAAGACGATTCGGTCTATCTAATTTAACCATAATAACAACTTTTGAGATAGATGCTATTATTTTCATCACCAAATAAATGATGAAACTGAAACTCGGTGAGCAAATAAGAAAGACAGTCAGTGACACACAGAAAATAAGTGGGTGGAGTCAGGGTTTAGTCCCAAATCTGTTAGAACCCAGAGACCATGCCCTGAAGTATGACGCTCATTGTCTCCTTGGTTGCAGTCCCTTTTCTGTAAAATGGAGTTGGAGCCATCAGCATTGTGTCCTTCCTAGTGAAATTTTCTTTTCAAACAAAACAATATGAGGAGCCCATAGATATACAAAGAAAAAGCAGTTTTTAGTGTATTTTTTAGCTCCAGTATATTATTTATATATATTTGTATATACACATGTATTTATTAATGCATGCTTACTATTTATTATAAAGGCACTAAAATATTTCTCACATAGAGAAGTTTTTCTGAAAGATAACAGGTTTTCAATGGATAAGCTTATTTTTCCATTAACAATTAGAGAAAATTGAAAGAGAAGCAATTGGATATTTTTATTTCAAAATGGAATCACTAGCATGATCTGATAGCTGCTTACTTTCGTGACTTGGTAAGTGTCTCGTTTGGGGACTGTTAATAAACTGGCTTCTGTATAGCTGGTTGAAATGTCTTTGGCAGGAAATACTTTTAAATATATCTGAGAACAATATAAGATGCCTCCGTGATTTCATTAAAAAAAAACAACAAACCCTCAGATGTCTTAGCACACCTCCGTGTGTCATTTTTCAAGGGTGTAGAATTCTACTTTGTTTTTTATTCAGTAGAAATTTGAAGTTTCAGTTTCCTTGCTGACACCTTATTTGCAATTATAAGCATGAAAATACCAGAATCCTAAAAAGCTGTTGTATTTTTGTTAGCTACTTAATAAATGGAATCTCTTCACTGACAAACACAATTTTTTCTCTTCTCTTAAAATCTTTGAAATATTTGTACTAGCACCTTGCCTTCAGTTCATCATATAAGTTTCCTGTGAAAAAGGCAATTCTGGAACATACTGCCAATATAATTTTCAACAATCTGAAAGTTTGCCGTTTTAAGGCTGTACCTTAATATAATTGATTATTTCTAGGGCCTGATACTACACTATTTAGAAAGACATTTGCATGTTTCTAAGAAGTTAACACCTAATATTTGACTATATGGTATTATTAAAGCTTCATTAGACAGCTAAACACATAGAGCCATTACTTCTATCCTTTTCCCAAGTACTACTTTCACATCATTTATATAGTCGTTGCCATAATTTGGCCAGTTTGAGATAAAATGTATTTTTTTAAATTTCATCTGCATGAATCTAGCATAGAAAAATAAGAAATATCTGGAGAGGCATGCTCTTAGTAATGAAATTCATCAAAGAGTTCACAAACTGACCACTTTTCACTAAGCTACCATGTTTATCTTGGGTGTTAAAAAATTTCATTTCTCTCTAGACATATCTCAGAAATTGGAAAGGGTGTATACATATTTTTATTTTTATAACAGTTTCCCTCTTGCATTTGAGTTAGATTTTTGTGAAGTACTGGGTTTTAATACTTTCCCTCCATAGAATCTGGTCCTTTCGTGGGAGGCAGTGCACGTTCATGTCACCAACAGGCACTTTATGTCAGATTTGAAAACATTAAAACTGTTGAATTAACATTGAAAAAAGCAAGTAGAAAGACCTATTAATTACTTACTGGTTTTTTACTTAGTATGACTGACCTGTCAGGGACCGTAACACTATGTTGAAGTAGTTGGTTGCATAGAACATACTGCAGACATGGGATGAATTTATGTTCATAAACATGGATTCCTGCAATTTTTCCATTCATCATTTAGTTTCTTGATTTTGAGTGAGTTTGTGTGAGAGTTGTCAGCACTTGGCTTCACTCCTTATGTTAGTCTCAATGGGCTGGCATTAGTTGATACATCAATAAATGCTAATATGCCATATCTAATTTACCTTTTAATTCTTCTTCCTTTCCTCCCTTCATCCCCCCACTATCCCTCCCTCCCTTCTTTTCTCCCTCTCTCCCTCCCTCCCTTCTTTCCTTTTTTCCCCCCCAATCTGCCCCCTTTCATCAGATAGCTCTTTCTAGTTTTAAGGGTATTTTTTTACACCTTCTGAAAAAAAAAAAAAGAAAACATTTATAATATAAAAGTAGGACAGAATAACTCAATATTTTTTACTTTGCTTTATCAGTAGAAAGTCAAACCAGAAGTCCCCAAGATTTAAAATTAGCACTAAAACTAGCACATAATAGTTAGATTCTGTACATTTTATGTTCCCTTCTTACTTAGCTATTGACTATTAATTGAAGATGGGAGCATGTGCCAAGCAGATGTGACAGAGTCCTGCCTTGCATGGGCATTGTGTACATGAGTTGAGGTAGCAGGCTTGCTTTTGTTCAAATTTATGAGAGTTGACATATTCAGTCTTGAATTTTTTTAAGAAGTTTAGTGCTGAGCTGTAACTTTCCGGTCCGGTGACACATTTACCATAAGTTCTCTCTCTCTCCCTTCTACACACACACACACATGCAACACACACACACACACACACACACACACACACACACACACACTCCTACTTACTGGAAAAATGTTGGGATCTGCCTCCAAAGAAGTTAAAATGGTGAAACAAGTTTAAAGTTCCAGTGACCCACAATGTGTTGAAATTTGAGTCTGTGCATTTTTACTTGTAACACTTAAACTACATTTAAAACAGATTTATTATTCCTTAAAACAGCTAGACTTGAGCATCTGTACAGAATTCCAGGGCTTTACAAACTAGAATTTGGAAACTGTGGTATCCAATCATTTCCAAGTTTCCTTTCAGCCCTAGCTTTCTCGATGCTGGTTTTTCTGTAATCACATTACTTTCTCAATTTTTTTTCTAGTTTCTAATTACCTATCTCTTCTCTCTTATCATTAGTCCCTTCTCCACTGCCTGCTTTCTATCAGAGAACATACACATTTGAAATATGGCTAGTGTGACTGAGGAATTTAATACTTTAATTTTAATTAATTTACATTCAAGTGACCACATGTTCATAATAGCTATGTGTCAGACAGTGCACATGTGGGCTATCTAAGCTTCTGTACGTTCATAATATAAAACTATAGGAGATGCTGAAGCTTAACAGCAACCCCGAATCAGGTATGGTTTTTCACCCTTCAGACTGATAAGAAACATAAAAGTTGGCAGGACGTGTTAGTGAGGGTGGAAGAAAATGAGTTCTCTCATACACTCTTGGTGGGAGAATAATGATAGGGTCCTTTTAGAGTCCCTCTGGCAGTATCTGTCACCATTTAAACCATCCGTATCCTCTTTGCAATTCATGTGCTGGGTATCTGACTTACAGAAACACTGGTGCAGAGATAGACGAGACGTTCATCACAGCGCCATTTGTATCATTGAAAAATGCAGTAACTGCTTGCATGTGGGACCACATGGGTGATGGACTACACAATGCCAGTGGATGCCATTCACCTGTGACTTTTAGGAATGGTGCCCTCTGGGCCATACTCTTTGGAACCACTTCCTTGTTCTAAGTCTCTATTGAAACAGAGAATATCAAAGATGGACCACCAAAGAGAATGTAAACCTGGCCTTTGTAACAAACACCAAGCGTACTTTTCTCATGTATATTGCCATGTGGCTCTTTATAGCATCATCTGAATTTTTGATCCATTGATATTTATGTCTATTCCTGAGCCCATATCACAACGTTAAATTACCATGGTGTTACAGTATTTTCTATGCTCTGGAATAATGGATGTAAATACAGATTGTCTATTTTTAACTTTTTTTTTTCTCAAACCACTTAAAAATTAAATACTTGTATTCCCATTTTAAGAATCATAACAGGGACGCCTGAGTGGCTCAGTGGGTTAAGCCTCTGCCTTCGGCTCAGGTCATGATCTCAGGGTCCTGGGATCGAGTCCCGCATCGGGCTCTCTGCTCAGCAGGGAGCCTGCTTCCCCCTCTCTCTGCCTGCCTCTCTGCCTACTTGTGATCTCTCTCTGTCAAATAAATAAAATCTTTAATAAAAAAATAAAGAATCATAACAGCATTTGGAAAATCAGCCAGTCATTAAAAAGAATGAAATCTTGCCATTTGCAAGAAAATGGATGGATCTAGAGGGTATAATGCTAAGTGAAATAGGTCAGTCAGAAATAGACAAATAGCCTATGATTTCACTCATATGTGAAATTTAAGAAACAAAAAAATAAACAAAAGATACAACTGAACTCTTAACTATATAGAAGAAGCTGATGGTTACCAGAGGGGAGGTTGTGGGGGAAATGAATGAAATGAAACAGGTGAAGGGGATTAAGAGCATGCTTTTCACGATGAGCACCGAGTAACGTGTCGAAGTGTGGAATCACTGTATTGTACACCTGAAACTAATATAATACTGTATGTTAATTATACTGGGAATAAAATTTTAAAAGCTTAACAAAAAAATAAGTGTTTATTAATAGCTTACTATAGACTGGGTCTTTACAATAATCTTGAGTCACTACAGATGGAAAACTGGAATCACAGAGAGAATAAATACTTGTTTTTATTGAGGTACAGTTTATACATGATGTTACATTAGTTTCAGGTGTACAACATAGTGATCCTACAAATCTACACATTATGCTTTCCATGCTCACTGCAAGTGTAGCTACCGTCTGTCACCAGACAACACTAAGAGATTAAATAATTTGGCCAAGGTGACTTGGCTATTATGACATTTGCTAGTCCTTCAACATCTATGTTTATGCCTCCTCTGTTGTTCACAATATTGTTCATAGGAATCCATTCTTTATTCCCTATAATCCTACTGGCCCCAAATCTTTACAAAGAACTCACTGAAAATTATTAATATGAACTACTTTTAAAATATATTTCATTTCTTTAAATCTTCAGTACTTCCTAGATTACATCTCTGTTGTGTTATTTTGCTGCTTAAGTTTTTTTCTTTTTTTATTGAGGTATAATTGACATATATTAGTTTCAAGTGTACAACATGATTCAATATTTGTACAAATTGTGAAATAATCACCATAGTAAGTCTAGCTTACATCTGTTCCCATACATAGTTACAAAAGGTTTTTTTCTTGTGATGAGGACTTTAAAGATCTACTCCATTAGCAACTTTCAAATATGCCATACAGTATTGTTAACTATAGTCACCATGCTGTCCATCACATCCCCAGGACTTATTTGTTTTATAAGGGGAAGTTTGGGCCTTTTGATCTACTTCATCCATTTTTTTCTACCCCCCACATTGTGCCTCTGCTGATCACCAATGTGTTCTTTATATCTATAAGCTTTTATTTGTTTGTTTTAGATTCCACATACAAGTGAGATCATCTGGTAGGTCTTTCTTTGTCTGACTTATTTCAGTTGACTTATTACCCTCAAGGTCTACACATGTCACAAATGACAAGATTTCCTTCTTTTTTATGGCTGAATAGTATTCCACTGTGTATGTATATACACACACACATATATACTATATATATATGTATATATACACCATATCTTCTTTATTCATTCATTCATCAATAGACAGTTAAGTTGTTTCCATATCTTGGCTATTATAAATAATGCTGCAGTGAACATGGGGATGCATATATCTTCTTGCATTTGTATTTTTATTTTCTTCAGATAAATACCCAGAAGTAGAATTGCTGAATCATATGGTAGTTCTTTTTTTTTTTTCAGATTCAGTAGAATTTATTTAAATATTTATTTAAATATAATATATATATTATATATATTATATTATATATTATATATAATATATAATAATATAAATATTAATATTTAAATATTAAACAAACTGGTCTTCATTGGAAGGTGTCTGTTCATATCTTCTGCCCATTTTTTGATGTGATTATCTGTTTTGCATGTGTTGAGTTTGAGAAGTTCTTCATAGATCCTGGATATCAACCTTTTGTCTGTACTGTCATTTGCAAATATCTTCTCCCATTCCATGGGTTGCCTCTTTGTTTTGTTGACTGTCTCCTTTGCTGTGCAGAAGC
>PISX010024250.1:0-28262 GCA_004024625.1 Mellivora capensis
AGAACAATAATAGGGGAACCTGGGTGGTTCAGTTGTTTAAGGGACTGCCTTTGGCTCAGGTCATGATCCTAGAGTCCCAGGTTCGAGTCCTGCATGGGACTCCCTGCTCAGAAGGGAGTCTGCTTCTCCCTCTGACCCTAACCCCCTCATGTTCTCTCTCTCAACCTCTCTCATTCTCTCTCTCAAATAAATAAATAAAGTCTTTTTTTAAAAAATAAATAAATAAAAGAACAATAATATATCACTACATATCCACCAGAATGGTTAAAGTTTAAAAGACTGACAGTGTAGCAAAAGATATAGAGAAACAAGAATTCTTACATTGATGGTAGAACTATAAAATTATGTAATAGTTTTGGGAAAAGATTTGGCAGTTTCTTGTAAAGTTAAACATATACTTTCCATTTGACCCTGTAATTCTACTCCTGGGTATCTACCAAGACATATGAAGACATATGTCCACACATAACTTGTACATGAGTGTTCACAGCAACATTACTCATAAGAGGCAAAAACTGGAAACAACCCAAATATCCTTCAACATCAGAAAGGATAAACAATTTGTGATATAGTCATTTTTTGGAATATTACTGAGCAAAAAAAAAAAAAATTAACTACTAACACATAAATGGAAACTCAAAATGAAATGGGTATATCTTTAAAAATTTTAAACTTTAAAAATTTTCAAGTTTAAGAAGGTGGAGAAGTCAGATTTTTAAAAGTACATATGGTAGAATTCAATTTATAAAAATTTTCTAGTTATCTATTGTATTATAAAACTTAATGGTTTAAAAAAATTAAAATTAGGTATTTTGCTCTCAAATCTGCAATTTGGGCAGATTTGTGAATATCCCATCTCCACTCCATACAATGTCAGCTGGGCAGCTCCACTGGGACGGTCAGACATACTTCCAAGATAGCTCACTCACATGGCTGGGAAATTGGTGTTGGATGTTGAAACTCAGCCAGGGCTGCTGGTTAAGGTCCTCAGTATCTTTCCACATGGATTTTTCCATGGGCTATTTGGACTTCTTCACAATATGCTAGCTGGGTTCTCAGAATGTCCCAAAATTCACAAAGCAGAAGCTGCCCATCTCATAAAGCATGGACCTGAAAATTGGCACTGCCATTTATTAGTTAAGTTTTTATACAGTTCTCCTATATTCAAAATGTGAGGATACAGATCTCACCTCCTGATGGAAAGAGTATCAAAGAATATATGGTCATCTTTAATCTACTAGACATCCAGTACTAGAATACAGAAGGCTAATCTATGTTGATAGGAATCAGAATAGTGTTTGCTTTGGGCTAGAGAAAGTAGTAGGTATTGACTTCCACATATGGGAAATTCCTCAAGTAGGAGAAATGTTCTATATCCTCATTAAAGTGGTAGTTACAGAGGTGTATAAATCTGTCAAAATTCATCAAACTGTAACACTAAATATCTATGTATTTCACTGTATGCAAATTTACCTCTACTTAAAAAATAACCTCTTTATGTGGAAGCAAGTTCCTTCTAAGCAAACATATTCACACTAACTGAAAGTTTAGAAGTCAGTTTACTATATACTCTGAGTTCTGTTGAGAAATCTCTTCTTTCTTATTTTTACTTTAGTAAAAGAAATCAGAAAATACTGTATCTTAAATCATGTTCAAGCCAATAAGCTCAAAACTGAAAATTCTGGGAAAAAAAACATTTTTATTCAGCATATATGTTAAAGTGATAGATATGCATATATACAAATTAATATTTATACATACATAATTTGATTTTGATTATTTTATTAAGTTCTTATATTTGAGGTTTGAGAAAATTTTAAAAAATCCTAGCTAAAACCATTTAAAAATCAACTGATTTCTGAAGTATATTCTTATGGTGACATCAGGTTAAGAACCATTTTTGACATCCTAAACTTCATACCCTTGATGAACTTTAGGAAGGACGAATTCTCCTAGAGTTTCTTAAATCACAAAGGAACTACTGGGCTATTAAGTATATTGCATTATATTTAATTCTTAATAATTGTTGATCTATATATAATGCTAAAGGCAATTCTTTTTTTTTTTTAATCCATTAACCAGAAAATTCTGTTTTTTAGGAGCTCTGTATAAAGAAAGAAGGTAACAGGAGTTTAAAACTATAAACATTATTCATGACCATTTACTTCAGTTGTAAAACTAAAGTAGTATCTATGTTCACTAAGGACGTTAGCTGGAGATTGGGTGCCTTGAGCTATAATTCTAGCAGTTCTCTTTTGCTGAGCAAGTTTTCTTCATGTGAGCCTGCCCTCCAAGCAGGCCGAGTCAATGGTTCAAGAATTAGTGTGGATGAGTGGGCTATCCACTATCTTCCAAGAGATTCCCCATTGAAACTATGCTTAGGGCTTATGTGATTTTGTCTTCTTTCTCTCCTTGGCTCCCTTCCCTTCAAGTGACTGTCCTCTGAATACAAGTCTGTGGCTACTGAATGTCATAGGTGACTGCATGCTTGTGTTTGCAATTAGAGGAAAATAACACTTGGCTACCTTTTAACTCCATTCCTTCTTCTTTGTCTGCAGACAGCACTGCCCAGCACAAGAACTATCATGTGCATTTGACCAGTCTCCTTCTAATGCTGGAGCCCATGTTAATATTTGATGCTACACATGTCTACAGCACAGTGTGTATACAGAGGGTCAGCCACCAGGGAAAAGGGTTGATATCACCCTCTTACTTCTTGGGAATCTTTTTTCATAATTCCCAGGCAGCCTGTAACTTCAGGAGTGCTTCATGAATATCCAAATGCCTGAATGTAGGATATCACCATGTCTACCCACTTCTAAAGTAAATCATCCCTCAAAATAATCTCTTTTCTCTCTTCACATCCTGATTCCTAGGAGAGTCCCCAGGTCCTCAGCATAACAAATTAAATAAATTCTTCTAAAATAGAATGAGCGATAGGTTTAGACTTCACAGGACTATTTATAGAAATCAATTCCTAATTAATGGAAGAGTATCAAAAGTGTCAAAAGAAGGATATATATATGCATATATTTTTAGCAGAAGCCATGTGTTCCATGCCTATTTGGGGATCCCATCTAAAAAAATTTCCCTTGTTTTGCCCCCATTCTGTTGGCTTACCAAAAGAATAAGTTTCAATGATGAAAACCCATTCAGAAATTTGCCAATCAATATAATAATGGGTTGATAGTTGGTGTTTGGAGAAAAAAAGTTGTGGTATTAAGATATTTTTATTTGTTTACCTGAGATTATTGTGGAGTTCTGGATGAGCAGGGATACTCAGTCTGTATGCATGGGTTCAGCCCTCCACTTTTTAAAATATCAAAATACTTTCATACCACTTAATAAAGATGCACTGACCCAATCCCTATCAAGGACTTCCTTTTTCCCCCAAACTCTGTCCCAGACCCTTAAAACTCCCTAGGATCCAGCCATTCAAGAATTAATGTCTGGCATGTCCTAGTAGGGTGCCTCTGAACCCCTATTTCAGTCTATTGTAATTAGTCAGTGATCACATGGGACCAGTTGGTTATAATGAAAGCCAATGAGGTCATATAATTGTATACTTTTTTCCGTTAATCATCTGTGCATATGGAGTCAACTCTGAGTTAGCTATATCAGTGACTTATTGGTAATATAAAACGTAACAAACCATATTAAGTGCTCTTCATTTTACTTTGGAATACAGTATGTGATTTTCAGCAAGTTCAAACCTTTAACTATGGTTTGACGCTAGTAATAGGTCAGTAATACAAACGAAGTTGTGATGATGTCCCAAATATCCAGGATAACTAACACCCCAAGGGAAAGTAAGGGAATGAACAGGTATTGATCATTTTCCTATACTGGCTGTTATCTCATTAAATTCTTTCAAAATCCTCTAAGTATCATTATTTCCACTTTTTAGTTGCATTTCATATGACACAGCTCTCTAAGCACTAGCACAAAGATGATCTATTTTATGCTTTTCAAAAAAAAAACATAAGAAATATGACCATGCCAATTTCATTTTAGGAAAAGACAGGTTAAGTAGCTTGCTCAGGACTACACACCAATAAGGAACAGACCTTAAATGAGGATTGTGATTCTTAAACTTAACTTAAAGTTAAACTTAAACAACTCTACTCCAGATTCCCACTTCCTGGGGATATGAACTTGGCAGTGTCATAATTGCACTATTTGAGAATTATATTCCATTCAGGCTATCTTCCCTATGTCAAGATACCTCTTGGCAACAACAGAGCTCCTGTGTACTTTCTCCCACCCTCCATCACACTGGCATCAGTCCTCATCAGAGCCTTATTATTGTCTGGCTCCTCTGCAGAGAATGCCCCTGACAGTCCCTCAGAACTGTGGGTCAGTACACACACACACACACACACACACAGTCCCCTCTCCTCACGTCAACAGGGTTTTGATTAGTTAGAATTTTAAAAGATCTCAGAAGCTTTCCTTTTGTTTTCAGATGAGATGTCTTTTTTTTTTTTTTTTTTTTTTTTTTTTTTGCTGCTGACAGCCTCCACCAGGCAGAAAGGGGAGTTCAATGGTTTCAGCTGCCACTGTGCACTGGGAAGGGAAGCGGGTTCTCACCAGTATGCAAACTCTCATTCTCCCCCTTGTCCACATAAACAAATTAATCTCATCATGAAAGGAGGTGTTAAAAAGAAAGGAAGAGAGAGAATGAAGGCGGGAGAAGAGAAAGACAAAATTAAGGAGAGGGAAGGCAAGAATAAAGACTCCAAACAGAGATTGCCATGGAAGAAGAAAGAATGTTTCCCAGTGTAAAAGACTCTTCTTTCAGAAGAAAACTACTTCTGGCTGCAAAATAAGCCTCCTACTGTTAGACTATTTAACTCTAGCCAATCTCCAGGGGTCCCATCCAAATTAATTTCATTCCTTTGTCAGGATCCTCCTGTCTTTAGTTACCCCTCTCCATCTGTCCCCTTTGAAAGATTGCTGGGCACTCCAGCTTCAATATCCTTCTTCCCGGCTGCCTTGGGATTTAAAGACCAATCTCTCACACAGAAGCAGCTCATCCTGGGACTCGGGGAGTGAGAACTAATTGGCAAGGGCCATCCTCTATACTACCAAGAAAACCCCAAACAAATGGAAAATGCCAAGCTTGTTTTAAATAAAAAGCTATCCTTATAACTGTCGATTCCACAATTACCATGTTACGTAGCTCTGGCAATGAATCTCTCCACTTACATTTTTCTCTAGAAAATCTGCATGTAAGGAAGCAATTAGATATGTCAAATCATTCAGTAAACAAAATTTGTATGAAATGCAAACCAGGTATTTAGCTAGCATACTCCAAACAACAGAACCATCTACAGTGTTTTAGCTCCAGAGGGCATAATTGAGATCATCTAGCCAATCTCTTCATTTCGAGGTGAGAAAACAGACACATGGGGCCTGAAAATTTCCCTGCTGCACTACACAGTTAGCTAGTGGTGATGTTAAAAATAGAAACCAGGTCTGAGTTCTGGTCCAATGATCTGATCTTTTTGTTATAAAATGTGAAGATAGATAAAGCCAGAAAGGGCTTACATTTAGAACAATGGGAAGCACTTTTATATTTATAAGCCCACGAATATAAACACATGACCACTTTGCAAACACCAGTTCTCTTTCCCTTTCACAGCTCAGGTTTTGTGTTAAGAAATAAGAGCTATTCTTCATATAAATCTAGCAGACACTGAAAGGGAAATGTGCTGCTTCAGAAATCATATCCAATGTGCTTTAAATTCAATTATATGTTTGGAGTTTATCCACTCCTCTGTCTTACCTTAACATTTTTCCCTTCCATTACTGTAGATAGCTGTGTATTGGCTAAATTAGAATAAAACAAACAAAAACCCTCAAAAACTTTATAAAATAAGTATTTTTCACATTTCCCCCCAAATACCCACTGGCATTTTAAAATGCTCCCATACATAGCCTCATTTAATTATCTTCATCCCAGTTCTGAAAATCGGCTTGCTATTACTGTTATGCCTGAGTTTTGACATCTGAGGGACCACCAAGGAGCCAACACCGATGTAATCACACGAGGGTTTATTTGACAAGCTTAAGCTTGGGCCCAAGTATACCCGACACAGCAGAGTAGGGACTTGGACCCCGAACAAGATTACAGTCAGAGTTTTTAAAGGCAGAGTAGGGGTGGACTGGCCTGGCGGTGGGTGAGGACAAAGGGGATTATGGATGATGTAAGTCTCTAAGGAATCAAGGTCTCCAGGACCTTGAGGGGCTAGTTATTGTTGGGAGAAAGGTTATTTATTACCAAAAATAAAAATCTTCTCGTGAGACCCTTTAGATGTATATCAGTGGGCCATATACTTGGGAATGATTCTGGACACCATCTGGGAGGTTTAGAGATAAAGGAATTGTTAAAGTAGACTTATAGGATCCTGGTCGGACCTGTTGGGTAGGGGGTTGGTCAGGCTAGGATTGTCCTTAGGAAAATCTCAAGGTGAGGGCAGTTAGGTCCCCAGGGGAGAACCACTCTGTATGTTTCAAGGGCTTGTCAGTAGGTAAGGAATTTTAATGATTCTCTTCTGCCTGTTACCCACATCAGCTAAACTTGGGTGGGATGGCCTTAATTTTCTCGGGCTCCACAATTACCCTACACTATCTAGTTTCCTATATAGTGCCCTATTTACACTTAAATCCCTTTCTCCTTTTCTGAATTGTCTTCTGCCTATATTCCTTAAATGTGATTCTTTCACCAAGTCTTTGCTCTGAGCGCACTCTGGACAACAGCAATTTTAGCTTCTTTCATAGCTTTGCCCATTTGAGAATAAATCATCACCATTATGCATTCCTCTTCCTTAAATTCAGTACTTCATAATTATCCATGATTACTCCTCCTGTGTTGACATATATTTAATTATACAATCTGAACACTCTGCCTTCCATTTATTTTCAGTTTAAGTCAATTTAACAAACATTTACAGTCCCCTTATTTTATGCAAAGCACTGTGCTAGGCTCTAAGTGGTATAAAAAATTGAGCTACTTATATCCCCTCATCCCAGGGTGGTTATCTGTCAGTTGGGAATATCTTCTCCAATAACACGTCAATGATAATGTGTTTACTTTATAGAGGTATTTTGAGAAGTAAGTGAACAAATGTTATGTAGATCTCAGCATATAATAAGTTCTTAGTGTGTATTACCTGATACGATGCTGCTTTTAGTGTTATTGACAAATCATTTCTTTGATCCTCTCCAATCTTAAATGCTATGACAAAAATATATAGAATACAAAGCTAAATGTGTCAAGAGCAATAGGAGACCTAGCAGACAGCATTCTAAACTAGTGATTAAACAACACCAGTAATGTGACATACTGATGTCATTTGCCTCTTGATAATGATGCATTGAGAAGGGTCATTTACCTTTGTGATATTCTTGCTATCTATAAGTATATAGCCTGAATCAAATCATGAGAAAACATCAGGCAACCCCAGAACAAGAGGTAGTCTACAAAATAACTGTTCAGACTCTTCAAAAGTCTCAAGGTCATGAAAACAGACTGGAGAACTCTCTCTGATTAGAGAAAACTACAGAAACATGCAAGATAAAGGACCAGATAAATGCCATTAGTGGGATAATTGCTAGAATCTCAAAAAAGGGTATGGATTAGTTAATGGTAGTGTATCAATCTAATTTTCTGGCTCCAATAATTATGCTATGGCTATTTAAGTTATTGAGATTTGGGGAAGTTGGGTGAATGGTGTACAGAATTCTTTGCACGACTTTTGTAAGGTTGAAATTATTTCAAAGTGAAAAGTTTTCATTAAAAATTAGAAGAATATAAAATGCAAATGTAAGATAAGGAAAGTGAGAATTGTTCCTCGATGCATAGGTGAAAGGGAGAGAATGAAGTGGATAGCAAATGGATTTTGGAAGATGCAAGCATCTAAGCCAGGATTTGAGGCCACTGATATCGAGGAAAGATATTCTAGGCAAAGAAAAGAGCAGAATTATAAGCAGCAAAAAGGAAGGTGTGTTTGGATAGAAGTAATCATGTTCTTTGGGATTCAGTGTCTTTGAGGGGGAGTAGTGTGAGACAGAAGCCAGACTTGAATATTTTTATATCTCTGTAGTAGGGTGTATAATGTGCATCCTCACCAAAATGTCCATATCCCAATCCCCAGAACCTGTGACTATGACTTTACATGGTAGAAAAGACTTTGTAATGTGATTAAATTAAGGATCTTGAGAAGGGGAAAGGATCCCAGATTATACAGATGGGCCCAACAGACTCACAAGGGTCCTCATGAAAGGGAAGGAAGAAGACCGACGCAGGAGGATATGGAACAAAGGAAGCAGAGGTTGGAGGAACAGGCTTTGAAGATGGAAGAAGAGGTCATGAGCCAAAGAATAAGATGGGCTCTTGCAGCTGGAAAAGACAAGGAATTAGATTCCTCCCTTAAGATAGCACTTTTATTTTAGACTTCTGACCTCCAGTATCGTAAGAGAATAAATTTGTGTTGGTTTAAGCCACTGAATTTGTGCTACTTTGTTACAGTAGCAATAGGAAGCTAATACAGACTCTATTACCCTACTTGGGGCCCCCTGCAGTTTTACCTCCATCTGGACTATTGTTGGAACCTCCTCAGTGTTCTCTCTGCTCTATTCTCTATTGCTGCCTTCTATGAAACGATACTAAATTAATTTTTTTTGTCAAATCCTGGACTGATCATGTCATTCCTCTAAACCAAAGCTCTCGAGGGTACCCAGTACCTGCTAAAAAACATCTGTGCTTACTATCCTAACATTTACAAATCCGACCCCAACATGCACTTCCAACTTCATCTGGGTGTCTCTGCAGCATTGATTCTTCACCCAAATGAATTTGGTCACAGTCTCTGGGGCTCTCCTCCTGCATCTCAGAATGCCAGTTTTAAGGTCCGGATCATGTCCCCACTCTTTCATATCCTAGCCCATAATAATGTCTCTCTCTATTGAATGCCTATAGTCTACTGATTGTTCTCTCAAACCCTCATTCCATCTGTTTCTAGTGCCCAGGCCCAAAGTAAAGAGCCCCCAAAATTCACAAACAGCTTAATATCTGAGAATTGATACATGGAAAAATCCCAGTGAGTGGGATTGCCATTTGAAGACATGATTCAGGATATTGTAAATATGTACAAATCTGGGATGCAAATTTAGAAAACACTCAAGGCAATTTAAAGTGTGTAAAACATGGAGGGGGGAAAAAAAACATGGAGGGGAGGTGGATAGGGGGATGGGTGATGGACATTTAGGAGGGCACGTGATATAATGAGCACTTGGTGTTATACACAACTGATTAATCACTGACCCTCTACCTCTGAAGCTAATAATATACTATATGTTAATTAGTTTAATTTAAATTAAAAAATAAAGTGTGTAAAATAGAATTCAGGAAGACTAAAACTAATAAGGAAAAAAATGACCCAAACAACATGTAATAATGGTTGTCATTATTTGTATGTAGTCATGTTTTCTGGGTTCAAAACCTGGATCTATCACTAAGCAGTTTTATTTCCATAACTGGGGTCACTGTCAATTAAGATAACAGATTGTCCTTCCTTGTGATGTAATTACAATTTCTGATTATAGTATTTAGTTTCATACATAGATCTTCCTACCAATGGAGAATCTACCAGCATGAACTGTGGTTCTCAATGTAAATTTCTAAAATGGCATCCAGGTTCTCACATCACCCTCTTGTGAATTTGGTTAAGTCGATCACTTAGGCTAAGTCCATAATCAACATAAATCAAGAGAAGCAATCTGAAGCAATCTGCTGCATCGCTCTGGCCAGTTAAAATAACTTCATATTATTTTCATCTCAATTATTTAGACTGGTTGTCTGTAATGATCAAATCCACCAGATTTTTGCTCAACTTTCCACTGTAATTTGCATAGATAACCTTCTTGTGCACCTGGCATTGTCCCAGAAAGTGTCTGGCAGCTGCTCCATTGAAAACAATAACAGCTGTGAAGCTTAAATCATTTCATGTTTTAGTAAGATGACAACAATATAATATGCAAGCAGCAGACGGGAAATTCCTTTTGGACATTGCTTGTTGAAAATGCAGAACAGCGAAGAACCATGCAATACAGTTGTGTGTGTTAAACTCTGCAAATAGGAGCCAGGGACACTCTCAGAAAAACCTGGTGATTCAGTTTCAGAGAGTTGCCAAGAGCATGTTATCTTAGTACATACCTTAAATCCCTGAAATCTCATGCCTAAATGAAACTGAAGAGAACTAAGAAGCACTTCTTAGCCTGATTCCTAATTCCCTTCATATGATGATATTGGGTCATATTAATTAGTATGTCTATGAACACTTTTTGATGAGGTCCCTCTACATTCTTTTTACTTAAATTCTCTTTGGCAAATGGTTATAGAACCACATAAAATCCCAAACTCCAATATATGTATACAGTGAAAGACAGAAAGACAAAGAAAAGACATATCCCATGCTTATTTGCATAATTTCTAATTCCAGTATAGTAGCATGCCATTGCAAATGAGTACAACCAATTTCATGAAATCAAACTCCTAAAAACTCTCTTTAGAAAGGTGACTCAACATACAAACCTACAGATTACCAGACACTCAAGAGGCAATGGAGACTGACAAATTCAATAAGCGCTCTAGCTGACCTTTAGATGATTTTGATGAAGAAAAGGGCAGCTCACTTGAATCGGAGAAAGAAGTGCTCAAGAAGTGAAATTATTTGGCAGGCACTGAGCTGGGTCCTTGGTTGGTCCCGAGTGAATCTCAAGTCACCTGTTTGAAGACTTGCCATTCTGTTATTTTTGAATTTGAAAGCAAAAGACCTATTTCAATCCAAATATCCCAGTCAGGAAACTATCTACCTATGTATCACAAGGATACTTTGAAAATCTTATCTTTAATGCTCTCTAACCCAGTATAAGTTATTTTCTTGCTTAAAAAATCACCAGTGGATTCCCATTGTCTCTAGTATGGAATCCTAACATTTCATGACATAGTCTTTGACACTTTGACATTGACATTTTTTCTTCTTTCTCATTTTTAAGCTTTGTTTAATGAAGGTTTTCCAATTACAAAAATATGTGGTTAAGATAAGCAAATTAAAATTACAAAGAAGTGAGAGTTCCGGAAGACGGGAATGAGGATGGTGACCTCCCAATCTGCGGCCCGAAGCAGCCGAGAGCTCGGGGCCCCACTCCTCAGTGCGCCCTCGGAGTAAAGCTCCCAATCACTCCTGTCTCCCTGGCCTCTGGCTGCGCTCCGAGCTCACCCAGCCTGTGACCGCCTCAAGAGTGCACTGATTTGGACAGTCACCCGAGGATGACAACGCCTTTGGAGAAAAGTCAAAGTGCTCAGTAGAGAAGTTCCAGAGCACTACTGGAACAAAAACAGTTCTGGATTGAACACATTGAAGAGACGTGGAAGAAACCTCCATCCTCAGAAGGCAGTACTGGAACCTGTGTGGAGGTTAAGGAAACTGTCCCCTTGCTGGTGGCCTGAGGAGATTATCTCAATCCCAATATTGCCCTGAAATTCGTGTTCAAGATTCAAGAAGATTAGGACTGCTAAGGACTTCTGGCAATATACTTTCAGTGCCATTCTGATCAAAATTCCACTGGCATTTTTCAAAGTGCTGGAACAAACAATCCTAAAATTTGTATGGAACCAGAAAAGACCCTGAATTGCTAAGGAAATGTTGAAAAAGAAAAACAAAACTGGGGGCATCACGTTGCCTGATTTAAAGCTTTACTACAAAGCTGTGATCACCAAGACAGCATGGTACTAGCACAAAAACAGACACATAGACCAGTGGAACAGAGTAGAGGGTCCATATATGGACCCACAACTCTGTGGTCAAATAATCTTTGACAAAGCAGGAAAAAATATACAGTGGAAAAAAGACAGTCTCTTCAATAAATGGTGCTGGGAAAATTGGACAGCTATGTATAGAAGAATGAAACTTGACCATTCTCTTACACCATACACAAAGATAAACCCGAAATGGATAAAAGACCTGAATGTGAGGCAGGAATCTATCAAAATCCTAGAGGAGAACATAAGCAGTAACCTCTTCAACATTGGCCACAGCAATTTCTTTCAAGACATATCTCCAAATGCAAAGGAAACAAAAGGGAAAATAAACTTTCAGAACTCCATCAAGATAAAAGGCTTCTGCACAGCAAAGGAAACAGTCAACAAAACAGAGACAGCCCACAGAATGGGAGAAGATATTCGCAAATGACACTACAGAAAAAGGGCTGATATCCAAGATCTATAAAGAACTCCATAAACTCAACACTCAAAAAACAGATAATCACATCAAAAAATGGGCAGAAGACATGAACAGACACTCCTCCAAAGAAGACATACAAATGGCTAACAGACACATGAAAAAATGTTCACCATCATTAGCCATCAGGGAGATTCAACTCAAAACCACATTGAGATACCAACTTACACCAGTTAAAATAGCCAAAATTAACAAGACAAGAAACAACAAGTGTTGGAGAGGATGTGGAGAAAGGGGAACCCTCTTACACTGTTGGTGAGAATGCAAGTTGGTGCAGCCACTTCGGAAAACAGTGTGGAGATTTCCTAAGAAACTAAAAATAGACCTACCCTATGACCCTGAAATTGCACTACTGGGTATTTACACCAAAGATACAGATGTAGTGAAAAGAAGGGCCATCTGTACCCCAATGTTCATAGCAGCAATGGCCACAATCACCAAACTATGGAAAGAGCCAAAAATGCCCTTCAACAGATGAATGGGTAAAGAAGATATGGTCCATATATTCAATGGAATATTATGCCTCCATCAGAAAGGATGAATACCCAACTTTTGTATCAACATGGACGGGACTGGAGGAGATTATGCTGAGAGAAATAAGTCAAGCAGAGAAAGTCAATTATCATATGGTTTCACTTACTTGTGGAACATTAGGAATAACATAGAAGACATTAGGAGAAAGAAAGGAAAAGTGAATTGGGGGGAAATTGGAGGAGGAGACGAACCATGAGAGACTGTAGACTCTGAGAAACAAACTGAAGGTTTTAGAAGGGAGGGGGTTGGGTGAGCCGGGTGGTAGGTATTAAGGAGGGCATGTATTGCATGGAACAGTGGGTATGGTGCATAAATAATGAGTCTTGGAACACTGAAAAAATAAAATTAAATTTAAAAATATACCAAGAAGTATTAATATTAAAATAAAAAATTAAAACCCCAAATTAACCACTATTATTCATACTTAATTTTATTTCCTAACAGTTGCTTTTTACTGTGTGGATATACATTCTCCCTCCTTCTGTTTTTGGATTTACTCGGGGCCCCACTTTACTCTAAGCACTTTCATAAATATTTTTAGCCCTATTACCTAGGAATTCATTACAAAAAGATCATAATGAAACCGTTTTAGTCTGTCAGTTATTAAAGAGGATAATACTTTTTATGTCAGTCAACATTCCCCACTATGTTTTCTTCTTTTTTCTTCCTTAGGATATGGGTGTTAGAGAAAAATCCAGGGAAAAAGTCCAATTCTTGACTTTTGAGCTTAAGAACCCTAGACTTTGAGGACACCATGATGTAAACTTATACCGTAATGTGTGGAACTAGAAGTTTAGTAGGGCAACCAACATGTCTTGGTTTGCCCAGGACTATCCTGGTTTGAAAAAAGGAACCTCTCATATTCTGAGAACACCCTCAGTCCTAGGAAAATCAGGACAGCTGATCATCCTACCAAGAGCCAGCTTTCCTTGCTCCTTGTTTAGCCAATTATTCCATGGTCTTGGAAAGCAAGAGTCCCCGGGGCAGGGCCATGTGCCTTGCCAGCAGTCAAACCTTGGAAAGACTGATTCAATGGCAGGTAGGTGAGGGAATTTGAGAGTAGAGAACCTTCTCCTCTTTCCTTAATAGTACTCGGAAAGGTGACAGTGGGTCATGAGATAGAGAGGAAAAATTCTGATTATCTGCATTTTTCTGTCTGAGAAACAGGAAATGAGAAAGTTAGGAAGTATGAGGAGAACAGAGGAAATGGGGGCTAAGGGAAATGTGAAAGACCCTGACCAGGGACAGCAACTACAGCACATCTGGTGGTCCTGCTGAAGGTAGAGGCCAAGGCGAGTCAACACAGCAATATCCCTGCCTTCAACTGTATCCAACAGCCTCACTCAGGAGCTAATGAAAGGATTCTTGAAATGATTGGCCATAGTTTCTCCAGAGGGTATTTGCAAAACACTGATCGGTTTCAGCCCCCTCATTTTATAGATGAAGAAATGGAGTCTCATTTTATAGATGAAGAAATAAATGAGGAACAAAACTTCCTCAAGATCATTCACTTAGTAGTAGAAGCAGAACTAAAACCAAGATTCTATACTGATCATGGTCTGTTTGAAATGTTTGAAATGATATAACTTACAGGACTTATTTTATGGGTAGGAATAGAAATATCTCCAAAGTACCAGGAACTGTGTAGGGTTTTGAATTTTTACCATACTTACTAATAAATGAACATGTTGCTATTTCTTGGATACTGACAAAAGGTATGAGACCAGTGGGTTGGAAACAAAGAACTCTACTACTCACAGCAAAAGCAGTGGTGAGCTTCATGGTTATTTGCTTCAGGTCCCCATGCTCCCAAGTTTCATGAGGGCAACGCAAAGGACTCAAGATGGATGCCTGCAAACAAAACGGGTTGCATTTAGAGGACAGCAATGCTAAGCTTGGATAATTCACCACTTTTGTAGTAAGCAGAAGTAAACCAGCCTTGCTTTTTGGTGAAGATGGTACCTCATCTCTCAAAATTCCTGGCTGCAAACACAACTCTGATAAATGGTCCATTAAAGAGTGAGAGGACTCCAGCAAGAATGCACAAGGAAGCTCAGGGCCTGTGGCAGATTGTTTCTCCCAATAACTATCATTTAAACTAAATGGCAAAATGACCTTACATGGTTATATGGCATAATACAGCCCATCTATTTACCCATTCTTCCAAAGACTGAGATTTGACTCACCCCATTATAGGAAATAAAATGTTTTCCAAACATTGTGAAATGTTTCTAAACATTCTAAAGTAGTATTCTAAATACTATTTTAGAATACTAATAATACTAATAAATACTAATACTAATTCTAATTCTAATAAATACTAATAAAGAAAGTATTCTAAATACTTTCTGTATTTCTATAACCACGTATTCCACATATCAGTGTTAAAGTATGGCTGTTTAACAAGGGTGATAGTCCAAATATCTAATATGAGCACCAGTCAATCAGAACAGAAACTAGCCATAAATAGGAGTATACTTCATGATTGTACTAGCTATTAAGTTCTACTGAGTTCATGCTTAACTTAGAATATAGAAAGTTGAACACCAAGAATTTGTAGGAGTACATCAAAAATGTGTAGCATTTGCCTAGGGACATGTGAATGCATGTTAGTGATCACAGTCCCAGTCTGTTTGATCTAATTCAATTGGAAGCCAATCCAGAAAATAACTCTGCGACTCAAAAAAACCCTGTTAACTTCCCAACTTTCAAATGAGTCTGAGGAAACCTGTTTGCATAGAAATTAGGTTGTTTGGAAGGCCGGGGTAAAGTATGGCTTCAGCTAAAAGGAATTTTCTAGGGAGCAGCTGTTTGAGAAAGGTCAAAGCATTCTTTTAATTAACAAAAAGGTGAAATAATTTTGGATGATGTTTTTATAGTCTTGAGGAAGGATTATGAGTGACTAAAGCTCTGGGGACAACACAGTGGCACTTAAATGCTTCTCCTACATATTGTCAATGGAATCTATCTGGTTAGTCTCTCCAGGAGGTAAGATATAATTGGCAGTGTGAAAAATTTTCCCTCAAAATTCTGTTATTTTCTCTCTCATTTGGAAGAAATGCTAAGGCCCACGCATGGCTCATAGCCACTCAATCAACCACTTACAAACCCAGAAGCATCTCAAGGAGAAAGTTGCTTACTTTCTTCTAAGCCTCTCAAGGAAAATTATTTTACCATTTGTTTCTTTTTTTTTAAGTTTTTATTTTAATTCCAGTTCATTAACATATTACATCTGTTTCTTGGGAGCGAAGCTAACTTCATCTTGCCTCATGGCCCCAGAATCCCAATGAGAAAGTCACCAATGACCTTGTGTGGTAAGCAGAAAAACCAAAATACAAAAATGAAGTGCTTTCAGAGGCACTAAGTGTCAGTTGTATTGTAGAATAATGTAGGGCTCTGTTAATTCAAACGATCTGAACAACTGTCTCATGTTTCTACTGCACAGATCTGGAATCTCTGAGTCAGCAGAGATTTAAGCTTCATTCCTGTTTTGGAACATGTTTTTGGTTTTTTTCTTCCTATTAATAAACACGAAAAGAGCGAAAATATCAGAGAATTCAACATTCAACTTCAAATTAATAAGAATCATTTATTAAGTAATTTTCCTGCTTCCCAAAATGGTTTGATGATTTATGAATGGTATAGAGACAGTAAAGTTCTCAAATGAAAGGTGATATATTGATTGACAATATTTACAGTATTTTTATTGAAATGAAACATAGCAGTGAGGTGCTTTCTAATTCATACATGTGTACTGTAATTTAGGAGGTAAAATCTGTTTTTGTAAGTTCATTTTTCTTTTTCTTTTTTTTTTTTAATTTATTTGAGAGAGAGAGAGAGAGCACAAGTAGGCAGAGAGGCAGGCAGAGAAAGAGGGGAAAGCAGGCTCCCTGCTGAGCAGAGAGCCCGATGTGGGGCTCCATCCCAGACCCTGAGATCATGACCTGAGCTGAAGACAGAGGCTTTTAACCCACTGAGCCACACAGGCGCCCCTGTAAGTTCATTTTTCTAAGTCAGTTGTAGAGATGGGATAAAAATGGTAGCCCCTGAGCAACTTAAAGTTCATTCTACAAATTTCTTAATCACTAAACTATAAAATCACTACAGAACCAAAAATATGAATATTAACCACCACTTTCAGACTCCAAAGAGAAATCCCACTGAATGAAGTGTAACTGACCCAGAAGAGCAAAGCCCAATAAGAAGGAAGAAAATATTGGTTGGAAACATGGGTTTCAGAGTCAGGTTGTCTTCTGTTTTAATCCCAGTTCTGCTGCTTATTAGCAGTGTGTCCTCAGCTATTTCCCTAAGTTTTATATTCCCTTATCTGTGAATTGAAGACAGTTATTCCTAACTTAGAGGGTTGCATTAAGAATTAAATATCATAATAGATTTACAATATTGTTCAGCAAAGTGCCAGGCACATTTTAAGAGCTTAATAATGAGAGCTGTTATGGTTAGTTAGAATTTCTCTCTCTTCCAATGTATCACTGTCCTTGGAGATGCAGGGTATTTGCAGAAGCTAACAGTCACACTCTTACTGGGATACCTGTTTTCTAAAGTAATCAATGAAATATCCTTCCTCCCATGCAACAATAGCTTTCTTTCTTCATCTGTTTTATAGCTTATAGGTGTAAGTAATTCAGTGTATCTGGGAGTAAAAATTAGGCCAGGTGCATTAATTGCACCTAGGGTGTGCTGGCCATAAGAAGGAGTAGAAAGGACAGGTAGAGTCATGGGAATGACAGATTCTGGGGTCTGAAAAAGGAAAAATACAGATGGGTTCAAATTATCAAGAGTAATTTCTGTCCACGTATCACGGAATCAGGCAAAAGAAACAAGTTCTTTTCCAGCCAAGCAGATACACAGTAGGTAAACACTAGTTGCTGTGTAAATCTCATGTCTTCTAGGAGCCAAAGCGATTCCTTCAAGTCCCAGGTGAATGGTGAGGGGGACCAAGGGAATCCTACACTAGTTGGAATACAAATATCAGGCCTGGTTGGCATCTCCTTACTTAGAGATAAGAAACCAGAAAAAGAGCAAGCTGAGGCCCGGGAAAGAATTTCCAAGATAAGAAAAAAAAATACTACCCAATTAAAAAATGAGCAAAAGATCTGAACAGACATCTCACCAAAGAAGACACACAGATGGCAAATAAGCATATGAAAAGATGCTCAAAATCATATGTCATCAGGGAAATGAAAACTAAAACAATGAAATGCCACTGCATAACTCTGAGAATGGCTAAAATTCCAAAGATTAACAATACCAATTAGTGGTGAGGATTGGAGCAACTCATTCATTTCTGGTGGCAATTCAAAATGCCACTTAGGAAGACAGTTTGGCAGTTTCTGACAAAGGTAAAAATACTCTTATCACACAAAACAACTATTACAGTCCTAGGTACCCCAGGTAATCACATTCCCATCTGTCTCAAAAACTTAAGTCTACAGAAGACCCTTATGTAATTGATTATAGCAGCTTTGCTCAAACTGCCAAAAACTGGGTGCAACCAAGATATCCTTCAACAGATAAGTGGATAAACAAATTGTGGTATAATTATTCAGTGATAAAATATGGAATATTATTTAATGATAAAATAAATGAGATATTGAGCCCTGTGAAGACATGGGTATATATCTTAAGTGCATATTGCTAAGTGAAAGAAAACATTCTGAAAAAGCTATACACTATATGATCCCATTATATGACATTAAACTACAGAAACAGTAAACAAATCAGTTATTGTCAAGAGATCAGGGACTTAACAGAGATGGTTAAGTAGGTAAAGCACAGGGGATTTTTTAATGGTAATAGAACTGTTTTGTATGATACTTTTATGGTAAACACATGGTATTATGCATTTGTCAAAACCCATAAAATTTTATAGTACAAAGAGTGAACCTTAATATATACAATTAAAGGGGTGCCAGAGTTGCTCAGTCACTTGGGCTTTGGACTCTTGGTTTTCACTCAGGTCATGATCTGAGGGTTGTGGGCTTCAGCCCCATGTCCAGCTTTGTGCTCAGTGCAGAGTCTCCTTGAGATTATCTGCCCCTCCCCCTGCTCAGGCTTGTTCACTCTCTCTCACATAAATAAATAAGATTATATATATATATGTATATATATCTCCACAATGATGAGGTATGTCAAAAAGACACATGAGCCATTTGAAAGAGCTCCAATGATGAAACAATTTTACAACAAAATTTGGCATTAAATCATAACCTAAAGTATAAAAGAAATAGTCATGAGTCCATACTGATATAAAGTGGTGGACTGACTAAATGAATAGATGAACAGAAAACAGGCAAGTCTCCATGCAGAAAAATTCCAAATAATACGTGTAGATATTCTTCCCTCGAGAAGAGGCAACCACTTCCTTCTGAGGAATATGATATGGAAAGGGAAGAAAAAGAGTGATTTTATGGTGGAAAAATCTGACAAATATTACTTCAGCCAGGTGATCAAGGTTAATATCAACAGTAATAAGCTATGTTGAAGTACGCTTGATACATTATGATCAGAATGGCACTTCTTCCTTAAAACCTGTAACTCCAGTCTAATCATAAGAAAAAATTTTAGACAACTCTCAACTGAGGAACATTGTGCAAAATATCTAATTGGAACTCTTCATACATGTCAAGGTCATCAAAAACAAGAAAAATCCAAGAAATTGGCAAAGCCAATAGGAGTCTAAGGAGACATGATGACTAAATGTAATGTGGTATCCTGGATAGGATCCTACCTTGAGTTAGGCATTTACCCCACCTACATCTCTAATCTTGGGAGTTAAATAGAGTTCAGGGAATCTTCCATGGCTCACAAAACCCTGAACCATGTGTCTCAGGCTACATAGGCTGCCAACTATGAGTATCTTGCATCTGCACTCTTCGCTTGAAATCTGAAGAGACAAAGTTCATCTCTTGGCATCCCCTGTGCCCACCACACACAGACATACCCTTCTCCTCATCCAGTATTTGCTGCACTTAGCAGTTTTGTGTTTATTTTTCAATCCAGAGTTTGAAGTATTTTCTAATCTCATCAAAGAAAAGTTGCTATTTCTCATCCTCCTCTTTCTTTGAAGTTGGCTTTTAATTAGAGATAGGGACAGAAAGATCTTTATTCCAATGTCTTTAACCAGAAAGTCCAATATTACCTTATTTCAAAGGAAAGTAAACATTAAAAAGAAAAATTACCTACAATGCTCAGCACTCTTTCCCCTCACTTCCACTATCTTGTATTAGCTTTACATTTTAAGACCAAGTAGATTGCAATGGTACTTTGTGGTGCCTTTCGAACTTTAAGGCAGTCAGAACATGTCCTATATGGATTTTAGCATGATAGCAACTGCCAAAAGAAAAGATAAAATCAGTCTATATTTCCTGTAAAATTTTGTCAAACTTTTGGTTAGCAACAAGAAATTTTAACAGATTGACATGGAATTTCTTCCAGATTCTGCCTAGACTTTGCAATAAAAGTTCGCATATTTAAGTGTTTACATTACCCAAACAGTACTTTTCCATAAGTTATTTGTACCTACTATGTGTAAGGGATTGAGTCTCAGGAACCAGTTGAATTTGACTTTTGAAATTTTGTTGAAAATAGCACTTAAGATTTGATATTATCAACAAGCACCGAGGGGGATATAGTAGCAAACAAATAAAAAGATTTGATACTGTCATCAAATCTCCCCCTAAAGTTTTTTTTATTATAACATTTCTTTGCTTTCCCATGTACCCACTTAGTATATATTAAATAAAAAGTCTCAAAAAATAATGTGCTATAAACTCAGTGCAGCGAGTTAGTGATTTACATTTAATAGCATTTATCTGCTAAAGATGCTTTGGAAAATAAAAACAGTAATCAAAATCCTCTTTTAAAGAAAAGTACACAGTCATGAGGTTCAAATACCTCAACCTTCTATAAGAAAGATTTAACTAAAAAGATATGGGATTTTCTTATAACTTTCTACTTATTCCCAAACATTCTATCCCCTTAAATAAGTAAAGATAGCTCTATGTTAGCCTTCCTCACAATATTTGAGCAGCTAACATTGCTGTTGGATCAGTGTTGGATGCACGAACCTCCTGGGGCTAGGGGAGCATGTATTCTGTGTAGATTGTGCAAGACTGCGTACTCTCCTTGGGCAGAGTACAGAACATTACCCAGATCCTGCCCTCTGTCCTCATGCATCTGTCCCCATCCCCAAGAGTTGTCAGTCCAGCACAGTAAACTTTGCTCCTTCTATCATCTTGGTCTTTGTGTTTCTCCTCTTTCATTGGAATTTATTTTAAATATTTTTCAACTTCAGAGGACATATTGTTTCAGCAGCATTTATCTCTAAAATCACCATTTCGTCTAAACTAAATCATAGTATGTATGTTCAAGTGGTCAAGAAGACTCCTAGATCTGGGCAGGTTAAGAATTCAAGCCCAGGACCCACCCCCTTCCCATTCAGAGCCAGCAGGCGAGCCTCTCACGGGTGCCTTGCTTTCTTCTTGCTTCAGGGGAGGAGGAAGACAATAACATTGACCTCACAGAGTAAGTAAAAGGATTACATGAATTAGAGTCGAGTCCCTGGTACCTAGTAAGCTTCTTACATAAACTGGCTATTACAGTTCTAATGATGACATGTTTCTTCAGAATTGTCTTATACCTTCTTTTAGTTTTTAAGCTTCTTGATTTTACCATTTTATCTTATTTTATATCATTTAAATTTTTTATTTACTATTTTTATGCCTTTGTAATCTTTTATTCTACCCTTTCAAAGTTTTACAGTTTCTTTTTAAGTTTCTTTTGTTCACTTTTTAAATTGCATCATTGAAATTAACTTTAATTCTTTTATGGTTACATGTGTTTTATTCCTGAGCTTTTATCCATTTTTTTTCTTTTATGTTTGCCTCTCTCTTTATTGAAACTTTACATTGCTAAGCTTCTAAGATTTTTTTCCCTTACTTGTTCTTACTTTGATTATATTTTGTTTAACATCTATATCTCAATGTTTTAAATATCCTTTATTTGTCCTTTTTTTCTCTCTCTTCTTTACACTTTAGTCTCAAGTTCTGTTCCCAACCTTTCGCTTCTGTGAGTTCATCTATTCCTAATGTCCTCTGTATCTTGATGTAACTTCTTTGACTTCCTTCTGTCTCATTTCTTACAGGTCCAGGAACATGGGAACAGGGAGAATTATGAAGTAAAGCACCCAGTAGTGGAAGTGATTAGTACTTATTTTCTTCCAGCCATCCTCCAGCTGTCCCTCAGGCTCCCATTAATGGGGTCCATATTCCCTTCAATGTTGTTTTAAAAAAAAGATACACACACACACACACACATACACACACAATGAGTAATCTGAGAGACCCAACAGACAAAAAAATCTTCCCTAGCTCCATAAAAAATGTTATTGGAATGATACACTTAGATTGCTAAAATAATGCTATTTTGTTTTTTTAATCACCTCTTATTATAAAGGTAGTAGATACTCAAAAGAAAATTTAAAAATTCAAGAATGCATTTTAAAAAGCCCTTAAAAAACTAAAAAATTATTTACAATCCCATTGGCCAGAGAGTACCACCTTTATATTTCAATGCATTTCCCTCCTTTCAGACTTTTTTTTCTGAGGTATATAAATATATATTTTTTTCCTGTAAAATTAGAGTTATACCATATGTAGTGATATAGTCTGTATTTTCCTACTTAACATATAATGATTATTTTCCTTTGCCTTGAAGATCTTCCAAAAATCATCTTTAATGGTTTCTTATATGCCACCAGATAGGTCCATCATGTTTAAGCATACTTAAGGTAGGTATTACTTCTCTTCATGAATAATCCAGGCTTCTTATGGGAAGTTAAATATTCTTAGTCCATAGTCTGTCGCATGTACAATAAGAAAGGAAGTAGACTAGATATTGTCTTTAGAACAACATCATGCACAGTCTATTTGTAGTAAATTAGAAACTAGATGACTTTGGATCTCTGTACCAGGAATCTTAAACTCAAGTGGCCATAAAAAACCAAGAAGTGACATAAATACTGGCCAGGTGTGGGCATGGGCAGGAAGTGATAAGGACATGGTAAACCATAAAGTACAGACTCCTTTCAAGAGAGTAGTCCTGCCCAGCTCAAGACAATTTTTACTGTGTCTGAAATCAAGCCCCACTCTTCTCACTTTTTTCAAGAGAAGCCATTTATAATGTATTTAAAACGTATTATCTAATTCTGAGGAACAACTAATGGACAGTTTTTAGAAATATTATTCAGGCCAACACTATGCAAACAAAACCAAACTGTCAGAGTTAGGCCCAGTCCATAGGCCATATATCCAGGACTCTACACTAGCTGGATTATCATGGAAGGAGCCAAATTAAAATTTGGAAAACTGGATACTCTCTGAATCATAAAATCTGATTGAGGTTCACTACACCCTTATCATTTTAGTCTTGTCCACCTATCTATTTTAACCAAACATGTACAAAGGGTGTGGAACAGACCCAGGAACACATCCATGCACAGATATCCATTCAGGAGACCCAGAAGCACTTCTCAGTCTGTGATCCCCTCCTGCCTTGAGAAAAACAAAAAGTTTATACTAAGGGCAGGGGAGGCAGGGGAAGAGTCTTCTTCCCTTGGTTCTACTAATAATGCAAACTACTACTTCTGGCATAGCTGAGGAGCAAGGGAAATGACTTCCAGAAAGGTCTGAATCAGCATAAAAATATGACTACACAACTCCTTAGAGAAGAGTTGAAGGGAAAGAGTTTCAGAGGAATCATAGGATAGAGGAGAGACACTCTGAAGCAAGGTTAACATTTCCACACACCTCCTCCAGCCCTCATCAGCAAGGTCTTAGGACTATGTCAAAATTCCAGTGTTTCAGACAGGTAAAAGGATGATTTGGACCTAGCTAAGACAAGGTTGAGGAGAAGTAAAAGGAGATTTACAGAGCTGTTTTTTTCAAGGGAAGCTGGATATTCAGTTGTAGGATCATGATAAACTCACACTTGGTTGGAACAAGCATCTTTCACTCAACAGGTTTTCATCAAGTACTTAATATATGCCAGCCTTAATATATGCTAAGCATGGGAATTCAAATGTGGGGGATCCTGTAAAATCTGGGGACTGAGGTAACAGATAAGTAAACAGGTAACCCAAACTGGAATATCTTGGAAGACCTTTAGAATCATTTAGGGTTATAAATGTTTGGAGAGTGGGAGTAGGAAACCGTTCCCTATGAAAGGATATGCACATGAAAATATTCAGACACCAAAGAGAGCTTAAAGCCTTAGAAGAGCTAAAGGAAGCTTAGTATAGTTGGAGTACTGAGTTCCAGAGGCAGCAATGAGAGATGAAATACCTAAGAAGATGCAACATGGTTGGTACACTTAAAAGGAATCTTGGTAGTAGCTACGGATTTAAGTGATTTCTCAATCACAACTATTCTTTGATTAGTGGATTGAGATGGTGCAGGGAGCAAGACTCTATTGCAGAAAAGGGGAAGGGCTAGAGCCTGGCAGGGTATCAAGAGCTTACCAAGTGTGCTTGGGCTGAGGATGGTAAAGAATTAGGTGCTATTCAAGGATAGAAGCCAAAGTTCTGTCACACAGATTAGTCAGAATAGCTCTCTAGGGCACATTACAGGTATAGAACTATAGCCACAGGACAAACTCACAACCTAGGTGCGGACATGACTGTGGTTAAGATTGGTTCATGGCTGGAAATATCTGAGGAAGACAAAGCTTGGGTTGGAAGACATGAATTAGTGATTTCCCCGTGGGGAAAAGACATGAATTAACAAGTAAGAAGCGTCCTCTTCACTGAGGACTCAGTTGAATTTGTTTTTAATCTATTTTTAATAGAAATTAAGCAGAGTTTCAGGTTCTTCCTCCTTGAAATCAGTTATACTTTAAGAAAGCCTATATAAGTTATTTTTCAGAAATTCTATTACGGAAAATATTAGATCGGCTGAAGCATTATAGGGAATAAAATCTCCATGTGGCAATAAATCTTAAATAAATGAACAAAAAAGGCACACATGAAACCAACAAATAATTTCAGGCCTCACTTCTTCATGATAAAAGAAAAGATTTTTCAAGGCTTCCATTATACATTCACTAATTAGAAACATATTTGTGGCTGAGAATTGAAGTGAGCTTATACTAGACAGATGGTGTAAGCACAATAGCATGAACTCATGCTACAAAAATAAAAATGTGTCTTTGTAAATATCCATTAAGCATTAATCTCAAATTCTACAAACTAGTAACACAATGTGGAACTTTTTTATATAAGCCAAATAAAACAGTGATATCAGGATTCACCTCTTCTCTAAACAGAAATGAAAAAGTAAACAAAACAGAAATGAAAACAAGTGAACATCTTTATGACACACAGTTCATATGCTATTCTGTTTTGTATGCACATGCTCAAACAGTATTTTTCAAACAGTTATCTGTGCACAAATATCTGATGTCATTGTACTCTCACCCTTAATAAAGATTTCATGGAAATATTTAATAGCATTTGTAAAGCATCATGTCTCATTGCAACCTCACAATGATTCCATGAGGTATTATTTAAAGCTTAGAGAAGTACATTGTCCAAGATGATGGAGCCAGAAGTCATGTCTAGATTTCATAACTCTAAATATAGTACTATTGTCAGACTACACATTGATATATTCTTTCTTCTTTAATGAGTAGTTGTGATTCCAGAGAACAGTTTTCTTCCCTTTTCTTTTTAAAAAAATCTTCATCCTTGGTATCTATTTTTTCAAACTAAAAACATCAGACCACAATCTCTTCCTCAAGCTATAACAAATGTCCTCACTCAACTCTCAAACATACAGTGTCAACCATATTCTTGACACTGTGCAGAGACCAATGAACAGAACACCCCCCACGTTCATTTTTTTTTTCAATGTTAGAAAAACATGTTGAGACTGATATATAGCACCACACAATATTCTTACAAAAGTTTGGCATGCAGTAATGAAGAATTAATTCAAGTAGCATAGGTACTTGTCCCTCCCCAACAGGTAAGATCTGAGGAAAGTGGATTGAGTCAGGATGTCAGGTTTGAACTTGCCTTGGCCACAGTACATGAAAACGTGGCTAGCAGAATCTAAGGTGGAATGCTGAAACAAAGATGAGCAGAACATTTGGTCGGGTCATGCTGTCAAACTAAAGGGGCATAGAGAAGCAAACTAGATATGTTGAGCAAAAAAGATAAGGAGATATGAGGTAAAAACTGAAAGAACCACAAAACAAAAACAAAAACAAAAACAACCCACAGGTGAATCCACTATTATAGCTGGAGACTTCTACACCCCTCTATCAGTAATGGACAGATCCAGCAGGGAGAAAATCAGTACAGACATAACAGAACTCAACAGCCTCATCAGTCAACTAGATTTAATTGACATCTAGAGAATCATCATCTAACAAAAGGAGAAAATACATTCTTTTCATGTTCACATGGAACATTCTCAAAGACAGACCGCATTCAAAGTTATAAAATACACCTTAACAAATTTTTAAAAAGAAAAACCATACACTGTATTTTCTCACACCAGAGTGGAATTAAATTAGAAAGTGCTTAAAAAAAAAAAAGCTAGAAAATCCCCAAATGCCTCAAGATTAAACAACACATTTCCACATAACACATAGTCAAGGAAGAAATCTCAAGAGAAACTTTAAAAATATTATGAAATAAATGAAAATGAAAATATAACTTATAGAATCTTGTGGAATACAGTGAAAGCAGTACTTAGAGAGTGATTTATAGCACTGAATACATATTTAAAAAGAGAAGAGATTCTAAAAATCAGTATTCCAAGCTGTCAAATTAGGATATAAGTAAAAGATGACAGATTAAATCCAAAGTAAGCAGGAGAAGAGAAATAATTTTTAAAAAAAGAGAAGAAATCAACAAACTGAAAGCAGAAAACCAACAGAGAAAATCAATAAAACCAAAGCTGGATCTTTGAAAAGACTAATCAAAGTGATAGGCTTCTGGTCAGGCTAACGAAAGGGAAAAAAGAGAGAAGACACTAATTACAAATATCAGAAATATAAGAGAGAACATGATGACAGAGTCAATGAACATTAAAAGGATTAAAAAGGGATATAATGAACAACACTATGCTCACAAATTTGACAACCTAGATGAAATGAAGCAATTCTTTGAAAGACACATCTGTCAAAACTCACACAGGAAGACATAGACAACCTGAATCAGCCTATATCTATTAAAGAAATTAAATGAATTATTGATAACCTTCTAAAACAGGAAACACCAAGCTCAGATATGTTCATTAGTGAATTCTACTAAATATTAAAGCAAAAAAAAAAAAAAAACTACACTAAACTATATTAACAGAATCTAGTGTTCTCAAAAATCTCTTCCAAAAGATAGAAGTAAAGGTACTTCTTCATAATTTTTTCTATTAGGCCAGCATTACTCTAAATCTAAAACAAGACAAAGACATTGTGAGAAAACTATAAGCCAATATCCCTCATAAACATAGATGAAAATTCCTCAACAAAACATTAGCAAATGAAATTCAAGAATATATTTTAAAATATATACACCATAACTAAATAAGATTTATTCCAAGTGTACAAGTCTGATTTAAAATTTGAAAATAAATTAATGTAATTGATTATATTAGTGAGCTAATGAAGAAAAAACACACAGCTATATCAATATGTACAGAAAAGTATTTGACAAAATCCAACACCTGTTCAGGATAAAATAAAAATTCTCATCAAACTAGGATAGAAGAGAATTTTCTCAGTTTCATAAAGAGAAAGACCTACAAAAACCCCAAAAACAAACATCAAATTTAATAGAAGCTTTCCAGCTAATATCAGTTAAGAAAAGATGTCTCCTCTCATCACTGCTTTTAAACATCAAACTGGAAGTCTTAGCTAATGTGACAAGACAGGAAAACAAAAGGTATACAGATTAGGAAGGAAGAAATAAAACTGTCTACTCATAGATTAAGTTTGTCTTTGTAGAAAATCTGAAAGAGTCAACAACAACAAAAAACCCTCCTGTAACTCATAAGTGATTATAGCAAGGTTGCATGGCGCAAGATTAACAATCAAAAGCCAACTGCTTTCCTAATACTAACAAATGAACAATTGGGATTTGAAATTAAAAATAAAATACCATTTACCTCAAAAAATGAAATACTTCAGTATAAATCTAGCAAAATGTGATATTGGTCTGAAATTCTCCTTTTTGGTGTGGTCTTTGCCTGGTTTGGGGATCAGGGTAATGCTGGCTTCATAAAAAGAGTCTGGAAGTTTTCCTTCAGCTTCAATTTTTTGAAACAGCTTCAGGAGAATAGGTGTTATTTCTTCTTTGAAAGTTTGGTAGAATTCCCCAGGGAACCATCAGGTCCTGGGCTCTTG
>PISX010024251.1:0-28133 GCA_004024625.1 Mellivora capensis
AGGGAGACAAACCATAAATGACTCTTAATCTCACAAAACAAACTGAGGGTTGCTGGGGGGAGGGGGTCGGGAAAGGGGGGTGGGGTAATGGACATTGGGGAGGGTATGTGCTATGGTTAGTGCTGTGAAGTGTGTAAACCTGGCGATTCACAGACATGTACCCCTGGGGATAAAAATATGTTTATAAAAAATAAAAATTAAAAAAAAGAGAAGAAGGGTGGTTGATTTTTAGTTTGTTCAGTTTTTCACTACTTGGGATGAAGTGGTGACTTACAAGCTAGACCAGAAACCCAGGATGTAGTTTTTATGCTGAGTTCAAGAGGCCTGTGGAACATCCAGGTGGAGGTGTTACTCTACTAACGATGCCTGAATGGGGGGTGGTGGTGGTAAATGAGATTACCCAGGGACAGAGTTAAAGTGGGAAGAGAAGAAGACCTAGGCAATGTCCTTGAGAAAGACCAACATTTAAGGAAGAAAAAAGAAATGGTAACAAGGCAAAATAAAAATGAACCTGAGAGGCAGGAGGAAAATCAGAAGAACGAGACCCGTGGAACCTAAGGAAAGAATGTTTTAAAGATTTATTTATTTTGAAAGACAGAGGGAGAGAGAGCATGAGTGAGCACACGGGGATGGGCAGAGGAAAAGGGAGAGAGAGAATCCCCAGCAGGCTCCCCCCTGAACATAGAGCCCTACATGGGGCTTAATCCCAGGACCCAGGTACCCTGAAAGAAACGTTTTAAAAGAGGGAATAGCTAACAAGAGTAAATGCTTATGAAAGGTCAGATAAATTAAGGGTTAAAGATTGTCTCTTGGAGGGAGATTTTTGGGGTTTGGATGAAAGCATTTTGAGTGGTGTGGTATGGCCTTATATGGGTCAGAAAGAACAGAGAAGGAAAAGGTGAGGAAATGGAGAGAGCAAGTGAGATTAATTTTTTCAAGAAAGTTTTCAAGAAATTGAGATTTGAGGGAGTGCTTTTTCTTCTAGCAGGAGATATTTAGGCAAATATTTATGTTGATGGGAATGAATGGAATGAGCTGGAAAGAGTGATGGAAAGAAGATACAAAGGAGGGTAGGTAGCTGCTGGAGGGAAATCTCTTAGAAGGCAGGGAGGAGGTGAGAACCAGAGCACAGGAGGAGGGATTAACCTTAGAGGGCAAGAGAGATGTCTAGTCCATTTTGACAAGAAAAAAGCAGGAAAGAATGCTGTAGGTTGTATATTATGTCTTTTAATCTTTACAAAACTCTCAGGAGCTAGATGTTGTTTTCCCCAATTTTCAAGTGATATAACAGAAGCCTGGAAAAGTCAGGTAATCTGTCCAGAGTCACACCAGAGAACCTAGGTCTTCTCACCCCAAGGTTGCTTTGAATCGCAACTGTGATATTCATTCGCCTATGATATTTTAAAGGCTTAAGTGCCCCATAGGAAATGCCCTAAAAATGACTGAAATCTAGTTGCATCCTTGTTTTATGACTTGATAGCCCAGGATGCGAAGAGTTTTACTGCCGCAAACATGCAGTGCCATTTGGTAGAGCCCTAGCCAGAGAGGCAGTCTTTAATTAATGTTTGACTAACTCCATACCAAAGGTCTGACTTTTCTTCCTGAGCGAGTCTTTGCTAGAATAAACAACCTTGCTCTGGCTCTTTGTATGGCTGAGAAGCCCCAACATGTGTATCTTGTATAACTTATTCATTCTTCCCAACAATTACCACCATGTGGGTACAATTCCTCTGTGTTATAGATGAGGGAACTGAGGCTCAGAGAGGTCAAGTAGCTTGCCCGAGGCCACAGAGTAGATGGCAAAGGAAGAATCTGAACCCAAGTCTTTCTGACTCCAAAGCTCTTGCTCTTTCAACAAAGCATTGCTTTGGTTGGAGGATGAATTATAAGGAGGATGAATTATAAGTGCCAACCATATACCAAGCATTGTTCCAGGTGTTGTAGGTGCAACAAATTAATCCTAGGGCAACCTGTGAGGTAGGTTCTATTATTGTCTCCATTTTACATAGGAGTAACTGAGGCACGGAGAGGCACAAACTTACTCAAGGTCACACAGCCTTTAAGTAGCAAAGCCAGGATTAGAACCCATAAAGTCTGGCTCCTGATTTTGGGCTATTGCCTCTCAGGAAGGGACTATTGCTCTTTAATGGGGAGAATAACTAGACTGGCTTCTCAAAGCTGATTTTCTGACTTCTTCCCTGTTTACCCAGTTTAGTTATTTGTCTAGAGGCATAGACTTTGGAGTCTGACCTGGATTTGACTCACAGCTCTATCACTTAAAATTGTATGACCTTGGACAAATTACTTTCCTTCTCTATCCATTCAGTTTCTTTGTGTATAATGCAGGGACACTGTAAATACATAACTCAAAGAGTCTCTGAGGATTAAATGAGACAAAGGGCTTGGCAAGAGGGGTGCCTGGGTGGCTCAGTCAGTTAAGCATCTGTCTTCAGCTCCGGTCATGATCCCAGGGTCTTGGAATCGAGCCACACATCTGGTTCCCTGCTCAGTGGAGACTCTGCCTCTCCCTCTTCTTCTCCATCTGTGTGTTCTCTCTCTCTATCTCAAGTAAATAAATAAATAAATCTTAAAAACAAAATAAAAAATGAGCTCAGCAGGAACACAGCACAATAGACAATGGGTAATAGATGTTACCCATTCTTATCAATACATCGTGAAGTTGACAATAACCAGTAGGATTTGAGCATAGGTCTACTTGACTCCAGAGCCCCCACTTCCCCTACTGCACCAGTTACCTCCAAGCGTCCCCATCCTAGTGCTCCGCAGACCCCTCTTGTAGACTTCCCTGATGTCAGTGGATCTGTTAGTGTCCACTCAGGTGGCTCCTTTGACCCTCCCTCTGCCTGACCCACTGTGACAGCAGTTAGTGCTGAGAAGCTAGAAGTGACCAGACTGGGAGTCAGAGGCCAGAGAAGCCGGGATAAGAAGCCAGTGCCAGGGGAGGTCACATGCCTGACTCGCAGTGTTGCTGGCAGCTCCCAGCGGGAATGTGCAAAGACTACTGTCTTGGATAATGTCATGGACAAGTTGGGGTCTGACTTAGACAAATCCTTGTATAGAATGATTCATTACAGGTGGTCTTCTTTTGGAAGTCTGCCATTCTGGCCCCCAGCCCTAGGCATTATGATGATCTTGCATAGATTTTGAAGGTGCTTCTAATACTTCTTTTTTCCATCCATTTTAAAAAAGATTTTTAATTTATTCATTTGACAGAGAGAGAGCGAGAGAGGGGACACAAGCAGGGGGAGTGGGAGAAGGAGAAGCAGGCTTCCCGCAGAGGAGGGAGCCCGATGCGGGGCTTGATCCCAGGACCCTGGGATCATGACCTGAGCCGAAGGCAGACACTCAATGACTGAGACACTCAAGGACCCCTATTTTCCATCCATTTTAAATCAGTCATTGAGTCCTATTACATTTTTAAGAAACTGTTTTTGTGTCCTGGCCCCTCATTTTGAGACCTGAGAATGCCTGTGGGGAGTGTTGTTCTCCAGAAGGCTGCAGTAGTGTAAAAGGTTCTAGATTTCCCAGTGTGGTCTGAGAAAGCATAGGTTAGGAAGATTCTGTGTGAAGGAGAGAAGTCAGGGTTGTCACAGGTAAACTGGGTGTGCTTCAGGTCCTAAAGGTGAAATAGGGCCATAAATAAGAGTGTGATCAGATGCCGGCATGATGGGGGCTGCCACGAGAGTCAGCCCTGAAGGCAGGGTAAATGGTGGGAGTCCAAGGGCGGGAGTGTGAGGAGGATGCTGGGCACTTGCCACATGGAGCTGTTTGTGTGGCATGGGATGAGCCGCATTGCTTAAAGCAGGCTTCTCAACTGGGTCCCTCACAGTGCAGCTTGCTGTGGAGGAAAGTGAACATGTGTATGTGTGTGTGCATGTTGGGGAAGTGGGGTGTGTCCAAAAAATGCAGCCCAAAGCAATATCTTGTAGGAGAGAATTTTCTTTGAGGTCTTCTGTTTTGTACTGAAGATCTGATTGTTTTATTTATTTATTTATTTATTTATTTAAGATTTTATTTATTTATTTGAGAGAGAGGCAGCGAGAGAGCATGAGCGAGGAGAAGGTCAGAGGGAGAAGCAGACTCCCCGTGGAGCGGGGAGCCCGATGCGGGACTCGATCCCGGGTCTCCGGGATCATGACCTGAGCCGAAGGCAGTCATCCAACCAACTGAGCCACCCAGGCGTCCCGAAGATCTGATTGTTTTAATAGAAAACTGTTCGAGAGGACAGCACCAAGTAAAGTGGGTGTCCCTACTTACGCTATAACCTGTAGGCTCTGTCACTGTTCCTCATCTCACCCCCTAAAAGCCACAGTGGGGGAAGCGCAGGCTCAGGGACCTGGGGCTGGGGTATTTTGCTCCACCCTATGCTTACCTTCCTACCTCCTTTACTTGTCCAAACCTCAGCTTCTCTTACTTGGCTTATTACAACGTGCAATTAAAATCTTAGAAAAAAAAACAAACAAACTACATTGTGATGTAATTATTGAAACAATCCATATTAATTAAAGATAGGATAGTTCTTAAAAAGCAATAAATTATTATTATTATTTGTAAAAATTTTATTTATTTGTTTGAGAGAGAAAGAGAGAGAGCATGAGAGGAGAGAGGTCAGAGGGAGAAGCAGACTCCCCACAGATCAGGGAGCCCAATGTGGGACTTGATCCCGGGACTCCAGGATCATGACCTGAGCTGAAGGCAGTCGCCCAACCAACTGAGCCACCCAGGAGCCCCTGAATTATTTTTTAAAATAAAACTTTATTAAATCTTTTGTACATGTACATTTTGTATATGAATTCAGATCCTAATGATATGAAAGGAGACACATAAATATTCTCCTTCCCAGTTCCTGCTCCCCTCACCCAACCCTGCCCTGCCATCCTGTTTTTTTTCTGGGAAGCATCTGGTTTTATCAGTTTCTTTTTTTTTTTTTTTTTAAAGATTTTATTTATGTATTTTACAGACAGAGATCACAAGTAGGCAGAGAGGCAGGCAGAGAGAGGAGGAAGCAGGCTCCCTGCTGATCAGAGAGCCCGATGCGGGACTCGATCCCAGGACCCCGAGATCATGACCTGAGCCGAAGGCAGCGGCTCAACCCACTGAGCCACCCAGGCGCCCAGGTTTTACCAGTTTCTTATATATTTAAGTGATTATGGGCAGGTATTCTCCACTATCATTACCCCCCAAATGGTGGTTTAATGGACATACTTACAGAGAGACAGATGCACGCTCTCCTGTACTTTAGTTTTTACTCTAACATTATGTCTCCTGATCATTACAGATCAGTGTATTGAGATCAGCTGTTTTTCATGACTGCCCAGTGAGCAGCAGGCTTTTTTTTTTTTTAAGATTTTTATTTATTTATTTGAGAGATAGAGAGAGAGTGCACTGTAAGGGCCTTTTCAGCCAGAGCAGTCCCACCCCAGTTGAACTGCCATTTTGTTGTAAAACTGAAATTGACTCTGCCTCCCCCACCCCCCCACCCCCCACGCCAGGGTAACTTACTTAAAAACAAGTCCCAGAAACCAGCTCCAGGTAACAAAGCCCAGATACTAGGGTGGGTCAGGCCAGGTGGAGGTATTCAATCAGTGGGGGCACATACGGTCTCCCTAGCTACCAAGGAGTATGGGCCCCACCCTTTGGGCACCTTTTGGGCGCCAATTCTGACCAAGGTGATAGGCTGGTTCAAATGTCTACTAGGATAAATTGTAATTCAATTGGTCACCTAGCACGACTGTGAAGCTTTCTCTGTGTGTTACAATTTCATTGGCCGCCTGTGTGTGGCCAGGCCCAACCACATGGCCTTTGCTCTATAAAAGTCTGTGAAACAGAGAAGGGTCGTCCTCTCTGTTTGACGGGGCGGCCCCACCGATCTGTTTGACGGTCGGTTTGATTCTTGATGCTTGGCGCAAAATAAAGCTTTGCTTGACTTTCGCTTTGTATCAGTCTTGCTCCTTTAATCACGGACCCATTATTGGGGGACCCAACAAGCACAAGCAGGGGGAGTTGCAGGAAGAAGAAGAGGGGAAACAGGCTCCCCACGGAACAGAGAGCCCCATGTGGGCCTTGATCCCAGGACCCTGAGATCATGAACTTCGCTGAAGGCAGATGCTTAACCAACTGAGACACCCACGTGCCCCTGAGTAGCAGTCTCCTAATTGGCAGGCTTCTTTCTAGTGTCTCCCAGGTCTGTCATTTGTGCCACATTAATTATGCTGAAAAATCACTTCCTTGCTCAAACCTATGTGCTTTCCCCCCTCCCAGGTATGATGTTGTCCTCCCCCTTCCTCACATTCCAGCATCTGACAGCACACCCATCCCAGCCAGGCCTGGCCTTTCTCTGCTTATTCTTGCCTTTTCCGTGTTTTCTGTTCCTCTCTGCTCTTCCCACCCTGCCCTGCCCAAAGTGGATCTTCCTCTCCATTCTTTTCTACCGACTCCTCTCTCCACAAAACCGTGGTCTCTCAGCAATGGTGGTGGCATCCACCACTCAGCACTCAGGCTTCGTCTTTGCCTTACCTGCTGTCACCTACGCATTGTTGATATGCACAGCTCTTGTCCTGCAAACTCCGCGCAGGCCAGTGATCATATTTTCTGTGTCACTCGCTACTCCTGTGCTGCTTGCAGTCACATTGTTGAAGGGAAATTTCATTACAGGAAATCACCTGTAAAGTGGAAATGTTGGGGTCTGGAAGCAAATGGTCAAGAAAGAATTCTTGAGGCATCTCCAGTACAAAAAGGTGATTTTATTGAAGCACAGGGACAGGACCCACAGGCAGAAAGAGCTGCACTGGGCTCGTGAGGAGCAGCTGATTGTATATTCTGAGGTGGGAGGGATTAGGGATAGCGAAAGTCTCTAAGGAATTTGGAAGTAAGGTTTCCAGGACCTTGAGGGGCTAGCTGCTGTTAGGACGAAGTCATTTACTACTGTCTAGTAAAACCTTAGTTATGGGACCCTATAGAATGTGTATAGGTGGGCTGTATGCTTTGGAGATGACAGATAACATATATCCTGGATAGGGGGTGGGTAGAGATAAAGGAAGTTTCCAAAGGGATTTTATGTGTTAAAGGAGACTTACAGGATCTTGGAGGTCAGGCTAATGTCAAGCTAAGGTTGCCTTTTACTTCTAGCGAAGTATTAACATCGAGGCAGTTGAGTTTCTAGAGGAAGGTCACTCTGTCTCAAGTACTTGTCAATAGACTGTCAGTTATAAGAAAATTCAATTTTTTTTTCCTTTTGCCTTTGTTTACCATATCGTTACCTATCTCATAGGTTGTAAAATTTGTAAGAAAGCCTAGAAACTTTTTGTGTGTTGACTCACTCAGAATGGGTATAGGGCAGACCAGAATCCTCTACAGAGACCAATGCTGAATCCTCCTTCTCCTCCTTCTAGAAAAATGGGCTTGAGGCTAAGTGCTGTTACTGCTCCTCAGAGCCTTGATGGATGTGCCTGAAGAGGTTGATGGGAACAGGTTGAGCCTTTGCAGGAAGAAGCCACAATGTAGGGGCTGCTCATTGATTAGCTGCTTGGGTAAAATGGTAGGATTTTTGCATTATGCATTACAAGTTCTGTGGTCCAGAGAGCTAACTGAAATGATTCTTCCTCCTCTGGTCAATCTTATTGGAAGAATGATTTAACAGCATTAAAGAAAACATTAATATACCACCGTTTTTACTTTTACATAACTGCTTCCAGACTTTGCCCACTTTCATGCGGTAAAAAATATACAGGGTAGCTTCAGTCAGAGTGAATATATCATTTTGCAGGTAAGTGGGAATCTCGGTAGGACATGAGGATTAGTGTTCCGTGGGGGCATCTTCCTCATCCAGACCCTGTGGCCCTGCCATCTTGATTTTCGCCCTCTCTTCATTTTGGGATGACTTGCCAGAGATCAGTGTTTTTCTTTCTTCCCTATTCTCAGTGCTTCTTAGAAAGATAGATACAAAATAAAATAAAATAGATAGATTTATCTTTTGTATGCTGGAATGTGACTGGGATGTGAGTGCTGGAGGAAAGTGAGAAGCACATTCACAGAAATTTATTTATTTGTTTGTTTATTTATGGTTATTTATTTATTTGACAGAGAGAGAGAAGGAGAGAGAGCACAAATAGGGGGGAAGGGCAGAGGGAGAGGGAGAAGCAGGATGTCTGCTGAACTGGGAACTCGATTCCAGGACCCTGAGATCATGACTTGAGCCAAAGCCAGACGCATAATTGACTGAGGCACCCAATGCCCCCACAGGAACATATTTATTGTTGATCACCCCCTATTAGATAATAGGGTCTGTCTCCTATAGGAGTAGAGATAAGCCAGACCCTAGATTTGTAGTGTTTTTAATCCAATGACCTCCCCTACCACCATGTCCTTTCTCACATGAATACACTCCATTGTAACCTTCTGGGGACTCTGTGTCCTGGACATTCCTCCGTACCCTCATTACTACGTCCAGGAAGGCCCCAGGGAAGAGTGGCTAAAACCATAGATGGTTTAGGTTCAAATTCTGCCTCCACCACTTATTAGCTCCATACCTTGGTCAAATCACCTGCAAAGTGGAAACCAACAGTACCTACCTCACTGGTTGTTGGGAGGAGCAAATGAATTAATATTTGTAATGCACTAGAACATAGTAAAATCTCAATTAATATTAGCTATATTAATTATATTATATATAATATAATATATATATTATAGCTATATTATATAATTACATAATTATATAATTATTAGCTATATTAATATTACCTGAATGTCCTCTAATCTTCAAAGACTAGATTGCCCTGTAATCTTTTCTGCCTAGTCTCGCCCCGCCCACAATGATCACTCACTCTTTTGATGGTGTAATATATTTGATACTTAATTTATGCAAATAGCACCTTGAGACAACTGCAGAATAGGAAGAAAGAAACACAGCCTCTAAGTTCACATCTTGATATTGCCACTTACTATGGGGCTTTGGGATAGTTACTGGAGTCTTGGTTTTGCCATCTGTAAAATGGGTGTTATAAAACCTTAACAAGGTTATTGTAAGGGCTAAATAAGATAGTTCTTAAGAGGTATCTCACACAGATCTTCATAGACCCTCAATAAATACACACGTTCTTTTAAAAAACACTAGAATTTTGTTTTCCAGATTCTAAAAGTAGAATCATTGTAGAAAATTTAGATGACATAGCAGTGTATAGAAAGGAAATTAAAATAATCTCATCTACTTCTTCCTGGAGACAACAGTTTCCCCAGCCAGTAACTCCTACCTTAGAAACTAAAACACAGCTGGATGTATATCCTTTAGTCTTTAGTGCATGTGCAGACACATGTTTTAAAAAGAAAGGAATCCCAGGGCGCCTGTGTGGCTTAGTTGGTTGAGTGTCTGCCTTTAGCTCAGGTCATGATCCTGGGGTCCTGGGATCAAGCCCCACTTCAGGTTCTTTGCTCAGTGGGGAGCCTGCTTCTCCCTCTCCTTCTGCCTGCTGCTCCCCTTGCTTGTGCACTCTCTTTCTGTCAAAAAATTAAAATAGTTAAAATATATAATATTTATTTATATATTATTATTTCAAAAAGTATTTATTTATTTGTCAGAGAGAGAGCTCATGAGCAGGGAGAGTGGTAGGCAGAGGGAGAAGCAAGGACTTGATCCCAGGGTCCTGGGATCATAACCCAAGCCAAAGCCAGATGCCTAACTGCCTGAGGCACCCAGGTGTCCCTATACTTAATTTATTTAATCCTATTGTTGGACCTTAAAGTTGTATTCAGGTTTTGGGACGCCTGGGTGGCTCAGTTGGTTAAGCGGCTGCCTTCGGCTCAGGTCACGATCCCAGCTGGGATCGAGTCCCACATCGGGCTCCTTGCTCGGCGGGGAGCCTGCTTCTCCCTCTGCCTCAGCCTGCCACTCTGTCTGCCTGTGGTCGCTCTCTTGCTCTCTCTCTCTCTGACAAATAAATAAATAAAATCTTAAAAAAAAAAAGTTGTATTCAGGTTTTAGCTACTCTTTTTTTGTTTGTTTGTTTAAAGATTTTATTTATTTGACAGAGAGAGACACAATGAGAGAGGGAACACTAGCGGGGGAGTGGGAGAGGGAGAAGCAGGCTTCCTGCTGAGCAGGGAGCCGGAATCAGGGCTTGATCCCAGGGAACTGAAGGCAGATGCTTAACGACTGAGCCACCCAGGTGCCCGCAGGTTTTAGCTACTCTAAAAATGGATGCATCAAATAAATATCTTTGTATAGGAATCTTTGTAATGATCTTTTGTTACTTTGTTAGGATAAATTCTCCCGGGATAGAGACGTTAGGTCAAGAACAACGCGCGTTGAAGGGTGCTGGTGCACACTGCCAACTTTGCCTCCCCCAAAGGTTTAGAAATTACTTTCATATTAACAGTGACCAAGAGTGCCCATCATAACTCACTCTTGCCAATGCTCTGTTGTGTTGTTATTTAATTTTTTTGTCTGCTTTGTATATTATCTTTCAACCAGAATCTAATCTTGAGCAGGTGCTGTGGACATCTGCCTCTTTACATCCACCACAGAACTTTGCTCAGCGTCATTCCCATAGATAACCTTTGTAAATAATTGCTAGATGAATGAATTCCTCTTCATAACTATCCCTCTGAGGTTAAGAGCTGGAGAAGGCACCTGAACAATCACTCTCAAGTGGTCAGATTGAGAAAGAGGTTTATATACTTGCCCTTGTTCTCCCATGGAGATGATTTAGAATAGAAAATAGGAAATATTTTTAGATATTTTATTTAAATATCAAAATGTTAATTTATTAAATTTTAAATATTAAAATATTTGAATAGAAAAATATTAAATCACAGGTAATTGGCTCATGTATAGGGAACCTGGACAAGGGCGTGGGGTCCAAGAGAGAAAAGACGTGTTTTAGGGTCAGCTCTGCAGCATTTCCGTGCTGCCATCCGTTCTTCCTTCAGAACTGGGTGTGGAGAGGGGCGGGATCTGCTTTTACAACTCAGCCCTGTAGCAGAATGAGTGGAATTTTCCAGAAGTTCTTCTTGATAGCTGTTGGCATAATCACAGCTTTGCCCTCTGGGAGCCATTAGGCAGCGACTCTAGAAGACTAGACGGCCGTTTTGGTAGGTCAGATTGCGGGATCCATTGTTTATGTTGGCATGGAGAGTCATGTAGGGTTTTGAACCATAAATACCATTTTTATTTTTATTTTTATTGTACTAGCTCAAAACTCTATGTTTTGAGCAATGGGGTTAACATAAGGAAAGTGTGCTATTCTCCCCTTCCCCTACCAGCTCCAACATGCACACACACACACACACACACAGAGGCTTCCCTGGCAGCGGGTACTATTCTGAATGCCAGAGTCTGGGGTCATCTTCTAGGAATAACACATTTCTTTAGAATTTTGGGGGGATCTATATACCCACTGTGAACATGAATATAAACTTCCTCTGCCCTAACCCCAGAATCTCTCCCGGGCTAGTTCTCTTTCTGTTTTCAGGTAAAGAGGTTTAGAGTGTGAAAGTTTGCTGAGGATTTGGGGACATCTGAGCCCTCGTGTAACACCCTCGTGTTACAATTTCACTTGCCCATTTGTGAATTGAACACCAATTTTGTAATACTCAACAAATACATTTGTCCCAGGAGGCAGGTGGTGTAAACTGAAGGGTTACTACTGGGCTGATACACATTCCTGTAGACCTAGAGTTTGCTGGCTTGTGAAAGGTCGGTTCCTTCTCCATTCCCTGTAGCTGTCCGAGGTTATCTCTTAGAGCCTTCTTTCCTTAGAGCCATGGTGTCTTTAACCTACAGGCTGGAAGAATGCCCTTAGAATTAAGAATCATCACTGTGGTTGGGTGCCCGAGTGGCTCAGTCGGTGGTGTCTGCCTTTGGCTCAGGTGATGATCCCTGGGTCCTGGGTGGGGAGCCAGCTCTTTCCTCTGCCCCGCCTCCCTGCTCACGCACATGCACTCTCTCTCTCTTTAAAGTAAATCGATAAAATCTTTTTTTTTTTTTTTTTTTTAAGAATCATCACTGTTGCAGACACGGTGGTTGGGTCAACTCCTAATGTGCAGAGGTTGGAACATGTGAAACTCTTACTTCCCAGGTTCCCTGAAAGTTAGGGGTCTGATGGGATTGCAGTTCTGCTCATTAGATATACTTCCTTGAGTCTCAGGTGGGAGCCAAGTCCTGTGTGGGAAGAGGCAGGGAAACAGGTATCTGGGCGGCGTGGTTCTGGAGCTGCCTGCTGTAGCAAGGGCTTCCCAGTCCAGGCCCTTTGGTGACCCAGTTCTGTGACACGACATTCCTGGGCTCAGTTTCTTCAGCTAGCCAACCCTCCCGCTATTTAATATCTTGTAATAAATCCCTTTGTAAACCTGATCTAATCCCATCGCTGCAAAGCTGTGAGTTGTCTTACCTTGCTCATTTCTCGGCTGAGACAAAATAAAATGGCTAGAATTGTGTCTTTGATTTAATTACAGATTCCCTTTTCCCAAAGCTAGTTTTGGACTACCCTGTTCTCTTTTGCATGCTTTTCCTTGTGAGGATGGATGACCTTATACTGAGTTTTTCCCCGAAATTTTGTTGAAGTGTCCAGTCGTTAGAACAAATATTTCCATCTTCACCAACCTATTTAACTGGAGCAATTTCATGTACCAATTCATACATCGTCTCTCCATTGTTATCAGTAAGCATATAGCACACAATGTACATATGCCAGAGCCTGCAGTAGGCAGACAGGGCTGGGAGAAACATTTGGCTGCTTTTTAAGACATTGGTACCAGCACTTCATTTTCAACAGAAAAGACTACCCCGTTCTGTAAGTTGTGCTGGCTTGTTTCCTGCCATCAAAATCTAATCAGGACACATCTCGTGACAACTCAACATATGTTAGTGTGTTGTTGTTACCGAAGCATCACACCAAACTGTTTTTTGATCGGTTGTCTTATAGGCTTATTTTTACCCAAGACTGCTGAAACTCTGCAATGAAAATTGGACTCTGACATCTCAGACATTCAAAGTGCTTGTTGGAAAGGCTCTGACTTAACTAGACAAGACCGTGCTCAGCAATGATCAAGTTAGGATATATTCTGGAAGTGCCTTCTCTTAATCCTTGAAGTTTTGGTCCTTCAGCTAGACACAGCTCCAAGGGCAGATCAGTCAGAGAAGTCAGATCCCAGGCTGAACGGAGAGAGCTTTCCCACTTTGCCCACTCTGCAGTAAGCAGGCTGCCCAAGGACATGCAGGCTCTTCAGGAATGAAGCAGGGACCAAGCATTTCTGAAGAAGGAACAACCATTCCATCTCAAGTGAGGAACTAAAAAAAGGAATTTGTTTATTGAGGGAAAGAGGATGCAAACAATATAAAAATCAAAAGCTTATCTGACTTTTCTTTCTCTGCTTCTCAAATGGGGGTTGGATTTTATTTGTACATTTTCTGAGGGTCCCCAACTGCCAATGGAATCCTTTATACAGGGGGAAGCTGTGGGACAGAGTCCTTAAGAGACCCTTCAGGAGAACTCTCATTGGGCAGGAGTGGTGCTCAATATTGCCTATTTCTTTCCCTTCTGCTTCATGTGTACTACAAAATACTCATTGCATGCAATGGTGAGCCCTGCGATTAGCGAGAAGAAGCTCTGGAAGCCCACTTTGCCATCTCGGCACTGGTCGAGGTCCTTCATTATTTTGTCCACGGCCAGAGGGTCTTTCTGATTCTGAAAAAAAGAACAAAGGCAAGAAATATTGGTCAGTGGATACTGTGCCAAGCTTCTCTGATTTGCTCTGCTGACAATCATTAATTAATATAATCTTCCAATTATCTGAACTCTTGTTTTAGGCTGTAAGTGATTTTTGGAGGTCACCTAAATGTATTTTTCTGCCTTGAGGGAGCATTTCAGTAAATTCATATTCAATTCACAAGCTAGGAAAGAAGTTTTCATGGTATCTTTTCATAGAACTATAGAGATATTAGGAACTGCCTATTTCTAGGAAGAGGAGATTCATGTCAGAGAAGCTAGACCAGGCCTCCTAATTCTCAGTCCACAGCATATACCGCTGTGAACTTGGCATGACCTTCGGATCTGCTCTGCTTCTAGCTCAGCGAATTCCACAAATTTCAAGATCACAGGATTCTGCCTGAGAACCACCCTAAAGTCCCCATTTTTTTTTGCAGTGTGTCAGCCTACATTCTCTTCACAATTTTTTTTTAAAGATTTCATTTATTTATTTGACAGGGAGAGATACAGTGAGATAGGGAACACAAGCAGGGGGAGTGGGAGAGGGAGAAGCAGGCTTCCCTCTAAGCAGGGAGCCGGATGCAGGTCTCAACCCCAGGACCCTGGGATCATGACCTGAGGAGCTAAAGGCAGACGCTTAACAACTGACCCATCCAGGTGCCCCAGCCTACATCTCTTAACAAGTGTTTGTTTCTGATAGTGTGGTCAAATCCTTGAAAAAGGAAACTCCTTAAGAAAAGATCTCGTAAGAAAATTTAGGCAGTAAGTTTCAGATCTCTCCTTTTCCTCGTGAGGATGGTGAGGATGGTTAGACGTGGTATTGTGGCTGCTCCTCCAGGGGCCAGACCATTAACCAGTGAGGGAAATGAGGCCCTCTGGAGGTGTAAAGGTGTTCAGGGGAAGTCTCTGTAATTCCACGGATTATGCATATGAGTGAGGAAACTCATGCGCAGTGTCTCAGGAGTGCTGGAAGTTTCCACACTGCACCCAGAAACCCCCTATCCTAAAGCAACAACATTTCCCACTCGAGGACTGTAAACTCCACCCTAAGCTGTCACCTACGACTCACTCCGTGTGGCTGCCCCCGCTTCGGGTGGGTTTCAGTTAATGCTGGCCTCATCCCCAGCTTCCTGGCTGCGGTCAGGAGTGAAGTTTGGATGACACAAAGGTCAACTTTAGAAACAAAATGCTCCGTCAGTGCAGCAAGTGTGGGTGTGTCTGGAATTAGGACCCATGCCTGGAATAAACGGCATGGCCACGTTCTGTACTCCGGAGTCTGTACGCCCTTTGCGTTTCTTATGCCACCAAGCCTTCAGGCTTGGTGTTCACAGGATGTTCATCCTCACTTCTCATTTTATGCAACAGCGCAATTAACAAGGGGTTAGTACGCGGAGAATGCCTTTGTGTGATGGGCAGGCTTACAAGGAACACATGCTCCTGCATTTTGTGCTTGCCTGGGAGGATCCCTGAGAGCAGAAGTGTGGAGGTGATTGTGTCCAGCCCTCTCATGTATGGGGCCGGAACTGAGGCCCAGAAACCAATGTCACCTGGCCAGTGTGAGGACAGAGCCAGATCTAATTCATGGTCTGGGGCTGTCATCAGAGGATGAACGAAAGCAGAGCGGCGGCATATTCTGCAGCCTTCTGGGCTAGCATCGTGGCCCATGTGGCTGTGAGCCCGCTGTCAGGCTCTGTGTATCCACTTACTTAACCGGTGTGGATAACATGTGAATCAGAGCATACTGTAAAACCCCATGTTTACGGGCTCGGGAGGCAGGGACTCGACTCATGTGCTCACCACCAGGCTGATGACAAGACGCAGGACTCAGCACTTTACCATCAGCTCCCTTCACCTGTTAGAGGCTAATGCAGTTTTCTACCCCAAGCACAGTAACACTCCTTTCCTCTTTTTTTTTTTTTTTTTAGATTTTACTTATTTATTTGACAGAGAGAGAGGGAGAGAGTGAGCACAACCAGGGGGAGTGGCAGGCAGAGGTAGAGGGAGAAGCAGGCTGCCCCCGCTGAGTAGAGAGCCCAACATGGGGCTCAACATGGAGCTCGATCCCAGGACCCTGGGATCATGACCTGAGCCAAAGGCAGCTGCTTAACTGACGGAGCCACCCAGGCACCCCGGTAACGATCCTATCAAATGACCACAGGAGTGGCAGGGAGAAAGGGGCTTGCATTTCATGCTAGTACTTTGTCAAGCAATGTTTCCCCTTCGGTTAAACGGAACAGCCACGTCCTGAGGGGCTATGATGTAAAAGGACAACTATGCCTTGTGGCCTAACGTCCTGAGTGAGGTATCTGAGCTGATGGCACAGTCCTCTCCTAGTCCTGATGGGCCCCTCTGTCTGTGGGACTCAAGCTGTGTTCTCAGAGCATAAGCAGTGATTTCTGAGTCACACTTGGCTCTCATTCAGCAGATGCTTGACACCATTCCTTTCTAGATTAGAGCAGGACACTTATTTTTAAAGAGCCTTTATCTGAAGGGATCTAAGAAGAGACATGAATTGCTCAGAGTGGATGTGACCAGAATGTGGGATCTCCAATGCCAGGCTTATGACCCGAGGTGGCCACTTCCTGCTTGATGCCCCTCTGGTGAGAGGCCTTTTTTCTCTATCTCTGTCTCAATGGACATCTTGTGGTTCTGTGTGTGCAGCCTTATTTCACCTTCACACTGTAAGCTCCTTGAGGGCAGGGAGTGTGTCTTCTCTACCTTCTGCTTCCTCTATGACATCTTATAAACCGTAGGCACTCAATAATGTTTAATAAGTAAAGGAACAAAGACACTTTTCTACTAGGGGCCTCCGCAGGGAAGGGATGGAAAGTGGAAGGAACAGCAACCAAGACTAGAAGTCCTGGTGTTCAGGCCTGGTTCTTTCTGGGCCTTTCAGGACTTACTTCCAAAAATCCAGGGAACTCCTTTTCCATGAGTACTCGCAGGTCCTCCTTTGTTAAGTAGCCTTTATCACCAGCAAACTTGTGAAACGTGAACATCATGGTTTCCATGGCATGTTCCATTTGAGACGGCATTTTGGTGAGGTCTGTTGAAACCTTTTAAAAGATGTAAAGAAAGAGTTTACACGAGCTTTTAAGACACATGTATTGCCAGTCTTCTGTGGGTAACTGGAAGGAAAATGATTAGGTCATCCATGTGACCCTTTCTGGCTCTACCGTTCAACGAATCTAAGGCCCCATTCACCTCAGGTGTGGGGCCTCCTGCTGACGGAAATGGGCCCGTCAGGTATTGGTGCTCTAAATGAGGAATTTGTCTAGTTGCCCACTAAGTCTGCATCAATCACCTAATGAGGAATAAAAACTAATCATTTGGAAAAGCAAGGTCAGTATTCCTATTTTTAACTGACAAAGCATCTCCTGAAAGGGCAGAGGTTTCATCTTTTCTCTTGCCACTGGTACATGGGACTGACTCTTAGATACGTCTGCATAACAACAACACAGTCAAGCCTGGTTAATACTGAAAACCTCAACCCTCCAAGCTTAACTAGGTGACCTGATTCAGTTTAAGTCTAGGTTTAGAAATCTGCTAAAAAGGCACCTGGGTGGCACAGGTGGCTGAGTGCCCGACTCTTGGTTTTGGCTCAGGTTGTGATCCCAGAGTCATGAGATCAAGCCCTGCCAGTATGGAGTCTTCATTTTATTTAATTTAAAGATTTTATTTATTTATTTGAGAGCGAGAAAGAGGGAGAAAGAGCACAAGCTGGGGGAGCAGCAGAGGGAGAGGGAGAAGCAGACTCCCCGCTGAGCAGGGAGCTCAATGCAGGATTCCATCCCAGTATGTTGGGATCATGACCTGAGCCAAAGGCAGATGCTTAACCGAATGAACCACCCAGGTGCCCCAGTGCAGAGTCTTCTTGACCTTCTCTCTCCCTCTCCCTCTGCAGTGCGCCTCTCCCCACCCCCAACGCCATGCATGTGCTCTCTCTCTGTCTTAAAAAAAGAAAAAGAAAAAGAAAAAGAAAAATCTGATTACAAATAAATTTTGTTTCCTGGGCGTGTATTCTTTACTAAAGGTCTGAACTTGTTATTGCTTGCAACACATTCCTTGCATCTCTGGTAGTAAAATGCAGGTTCTCAAAGCTACTCAAAGCTCATTGTCTAGTTTCTTGAAAAGGAACAAGTAACAGTATATCCCCAGCTCCTTCGGGGCCTAGTTTTTGGCAGGAAGCACAGAAGAACCACTCTGATTCTGGGGCACAGTGGGAGAGCAAGACCTTTCCATCGTAAAGAGTTTAAAAGGGAAAAGAAACATGTCAGATCATTCTGTTCAGGTACAATGATCTGGGGTCATATGCCGCATCAAGACCCAGTGCCTGGTGCTTAATACAAACTCAGTGGATTTTGGCTTCATTGGAAGGAATGTTTTGTCAGAACAGAGTAGTTTTGGCCAACATCACTTAAGATCACACTAGTGGACAGAATAAAAACAGGTGAACCTGAATGGAGACTGCAGCATACCACTCCAAAAACAAACAACAACAACAAAACAAAAAGCCCCCAAAGGGGAGCCTGGGTGGCTCAGTTGGTTAAGCAGTTAAGTGTCTGCCTTCAGCTCAGGTCGTGATCCCGGGGTCCTAGGACTGAGCTCCACATTGGACTCCCGGCTGAGCAGGGAGTCTGCTTCTCCCTCTCCCTCTGCTACTTCCTCTGCCTTCCCTCGCTTACGCTCTCTCTCTCATTCTATCAAATAAGTAAAATCTTAAAAATAAGTAAGCCCCCCAAAACCCCATGGCACAAGAACAGGTTTTGAGCACAGATTGATGGAGAGGCTGGCACCTTCCCTGGCTGGAGTGCCCAAAGAAACCAGAAACATGATTTCGGTCTGGTTCCTGCTGCTGACGGATCTGTGTTCAACACAGATTTCTAAATGCTGTCTTTTTTTTTTTTTTTTTAAGATTTTATTGATTTATTTGACAGAGAGAGATCACAGTAGACAGAGAGGCAGGCAGAGAGAGAGAGAGGGAAGCAGGCTCCCCGCTGAGCAGAGAGCCCGATTCGAGACTCGATCCCAGGACCCTGAGATCATGACCTGAGCCAAAGGCAGCGGCTTAACCCACTGAGCCACCCAGGCGCCCCTCTAAATGCTGTCTTTTACAGAGGAGAAGGCAGAGCTAGTTGGTGACCACGGAGACTGAGCAATTATACTTCTGAATTGTAAATTCTACCCCTTTAATCCCCGGAAAAGTGCAGGAACCAGCACACTAAAGAATGTGCTACTCTAGAAAATGCTACACGCCAGACTCTGGCGTGATTCATCCAAAAGGCAGTTCTCTTGGAAAGATCAGCAAATTAATGCTTCAAGGTCCACTGTGAGATGAATTCCAGGGGAACCACACCCTTTTCCCTCCTTTGTACACAGCCCCAGTGGTTGTCAATGGCAACCCACAGCGCTTAGATGGAGTTGCCCTTGCCTGGAGTGTTCTGGGAGTCGAGCAATTTAAGAGAACTGAGCTGAGCGAGTCAGGAGTGGAAAGATGTGGGATCCCACCCCAGGTCTGAAATAACTCAGAAAGGAGTCAGTGACCAGAGGTATTAAAACAAACAAACAAACAAACAAACAAACAAAAAAACCCTCTGTGTCTAAGCTCAGAGCAGCAGGGTTCCTCATAATCAATTCCCAAAGGTGCCGAAATTGGTACTGGTCACCAGACACCCAGCTCACCTTCTGCACAGAGCAGAGGGAAGGTGCACTGCAAAGCCAGAGAAGAAAGGGGACACGGCATATTAAGGACCCCTATAATGGGAGAACAGGCTAATTTAGGAACTTCTAAGGAATATAAGTTGTAAGCAGGAAATCTTGGCGACCCTTGAGTATCTTCTTTGAGAGAGTGAGGCCAGTCTAACTCGAGTGAACCCTCAGGTCTCAGATCACTCCAGTCCCACTTCTACTTGTCCACATTCATTAGGAAGCTTTCTTCTCTGAAGCCACGTGTTCCCCATCTTCCCCTCCCCATTGCTGTTTTATTTAACAAATGGGCAGTAAGTACAGCAGCCAGCCGACTCCCTATTTGTCAGGTAGACCTTTGAAATAAGAACGCAGAACAGTGACTAGCCAGGAATCTGAGTTCGTGGAGGTGAATGGCTTTGATAAGCAGAGGAGATGCCCATGGTCTATCAGGAACCAGTGCCCAGAGAGTACTGAGCAGGGCTACGAGCAAATTATTGTTTTGAGGGAGGAGCCAGAGCACTGGTTTTCAAGTAAGATGAAGGAAAAGGGGCAAAAGTTGTGATTAGAACTGTTCTCTTAGCTAGTGGATGAGTCACGGAGCTCTTCTTCCCCAGTGCAGCTGCTGCCCCACTGAGTCAGCAGCTCTCCTGTCTTGGGTGGGGCAGGCTGCAGGGCTGACCATTGGTACTAGAGGAGCAAGTTCAGAGACCTGAATCTGGCGCTTCCATCTCCCCAATCACACAACACATTCCGTTCCATTTTCACTGGGGCTAAGAGGGGGCAGCATCCTGTGTATCCAGGACAACCTAGTTTTGCACCTGAAATACTCAATCCATTTAACCTTTCACCTATCTCCCTCTCAGATTTAAGATCCTCCAGGGGAAGAACTGTGAATTATTCTGTTCTATGAACTGCAAGAAAAGCGTTTGCAAAATGAATGAATGAATCAATCAGACAAGCCCCTTGGCAGGACCTGAAGTGCAGGTGTGACCACCTGGGTTTGCACTGAAACCCTTGTAGTTCAGAGCTCCGCAGAAGGATGTGAAGCTGGGGTGAAGTGGGGAAGCGGCCCACAGGGGCTGCCTGTGAATGGAACAGTAGGGTACAGACAAAAGCACATTCCGTGAGTGCAGGGAAAAAAAAATGTGTCCTGCTAAACAGGTCTGGCCAGACCCTGAACATGACTTCTCTTTCTCTTCTCACTCCTGCTGTTTTCTTGTGTTTTGGTTCACACTGCGCGCTCCACAGGCTGTAACTATCTCATCGTTCTTGCATTTTTGTATTGAGTCATTTTTTTTTAAGATTTTATTTATTTATTTGTCAGAGAGAGCACAGGCAGACGGAGTAGCAGGCAGAGGCAGAGGGAGAAGCAGACTCCCTGCTGAGCAAGGAGCCTGATGCGGGACTCGATCCCAGGACGCCGGGATCATGACCTGAGCCGAAGGCAGCTGCTTAACCAACTGAGCCACCCAGGCGTCCCTGTATTGAGTCATTTTATTCTGATGTCTGTGTATCCTCCCTACCTGTTTGCCTGGGTAAGAGGTCTTTACGATGGAGGCTCAGAACTCTAGTTTTTCTCTGTGCAGTTCTCTCTGCAGAAAGAACCCTGGACTCCACAAATTTAGTCACAGTGGTGGGAATTACATTTTCCATTTCTGGTCCTCCTACACCGAGCACCTGCTGTGCACGTCCCTGACGTTAGGCTGGTGTGCACATTCACACACACTCACACACACACACACACTTTCTCTCTCTCTCTCTCCCCCTGTTGCTTGCCTTTGGGGAGTTCACCAGCTAATGGCATACTGTTTAAAAATATATTCTGAATTCTAGTTAATTGTGTTTCTGATTCTTTCCCCACTAGATTGTGGGTTCCTTAAGCAGCCTGCCCTCCCACAGCCTGCTCAATGGAGTGGTAAGAATGAGTGACAATAATGTACATTTTGGTTCTCCTGGGAGTAGCAGGGAGCAGGAGGCCTCCTTAGAAAAGTGTCTGTTCCTGAGCAATCCCAAATGTTTGCTCTGGACCCATGCCCAGATCCAGACCATAATTTCAAAAAGGACATTTCTAAAGAGCAAGAGGGCTGATTTACTTTGCTCTTCTGTGTCTTGTCCATACCCTAGTTTTCTTACAGCCCACCCAGAAAATAACTGGCAGGGTGTGTGTCAAAACAAACATCTGTTATTTAAAAATGTGTTTGAGGTTTCCTTCCTTTTGCTTTGGAGATTTTGAAAAGAAAAGAAAAGAAAGCTTTTTCTTTCTTTCTTTTTAAATTGAACACAGAAGGTATTTTGAATTTGATCCCTAAAAAGAATTCAGAAAAAATTAGTTGAGGCAACGGATCTGGATCCAGGCTCTCTCTCCTGCCTCTCCTCAAACATAAAACTTGCTCATCAAAAACGTGGGCAGCGAAGAAAAAGCTCCAGATGCAAGAAGAACTCAGAAGCCTTCTCTACCCACGTTCACTTTTCCTGGAAGAGCTGTGAGACATCAGCCTGAACTGGCAAAGGGTAGCCATTGTGACAGTGCTGTTAAAACCGTTGGTGGGTTGAGTGGTAGTTATTTAGTGAAGGGGTAGGAAGAGCTGAAAATTGTTAAAAAATAAGCAAATTCATTCTTTTTGTTTTTGATATGAGATTCCTAAATTGTTGAGTCCTCAGGAAAATGAAAAGCTTAAGGAAGATGCTAAGCCTTCATTCCAGCTTTCCCAGCACTCAGAGTGCTGACTTACGCATCAAAACCCTGAAAAGATTCCATTGTTTCCCTCAACTTTGAACTCTTGGGCTTTATCCAAGGGCATACCAAGTGGGCAGTGCTCTAAAAAAGCCACATTTTTGGAACTCTCATTGGAAAGCAGGGAGGCACCCAGTCTTAGCTCCACCAGGCCCAAGGGCTGACTTCACTGGGGCGGCTGCTTGAGGGGCTGGTCAAAGGCCAGACTCGGGAGGAAAAGGGCCCATTCTATATTGTTTGCAAAAAAAGCCAGGGCAGAGCATCACCTAGAAATCAGCGTACTTTATGGCCAGGATATCCTCAAGAAAACGTGAAGAACTGAAATAAGAAACTTCAAATGGGTCAAGGACCATGATGAAGAAGGTAGCTTCTGGCTGTCAAGGAAGGCATATATGCCATCCAGGAGAGACAAGAAATAGAAACAGGTAAGGAATCTGTGGGGGCTGGGCTGATGAAGAAATTTCCCATGAGTTATATGAACTCATTTCGGCCCCAGCCTCTGGTATTATCTTTTGCAATCTGCTGGAACATGTTGGAGGCAAAGATCACTGTCTGGGTGTTTCCATGAGCCTGGTCTCCCCCGAAGTGCAGGGTATAAAGAGCCACTGCAGCAGTCTGAAACTCAAACTGCAGGGCTGGGGGGTGGAAACCTGCAGCCACTGCTAAAAACATCTTAACGGGAAGAGCTATCTCACAAGTAAAGCTGGGGCAGCCTGCCAGCAGGCATGCCAGCCAATCACCCAACAGGGGTGCGTCTCACCTTGGCCTTGCCAATCCAGTTGCTGCCCTCACCCACAGTTCAGTCCAGAAACCTCTCCTTCAAATAGCTGGCCAGTCCTGGTGTGACTCACTTCCTCTTGGAAAATGCCCTCTGAGATGGCACAGTTCCCCTTCTTTGGGAAGTGTTCTGTCGGAACCATCTGCACAGACTATCTGGAACCACTGGGGCCACACCCGCCTGGTCTCACAGCTGAGTCATGGGCCTGCTCTAGGAGAATCTGGGAGCCCTTTGTGCTCACCAGGCCCTGAATGATGTTCCCAGCTCCCCTTGAGAGGGAAAGGGAGGTGGACTTGATGTATTTCAGGGTCTGGCCTAGGGCTTTGCTCTGCCTAGCTTGTAGCTGCTCGGCTTTCCTTGGCTTTCCTCACCAGCCCCAACCACCCACCTTGGCAGAGTCCCCGTTTCAATTAGGTGGAGTCTAAATGGACAGTTAGCAGTGTCCAGGGCTGGAGGAAGCCGCATTCCTTTGGCTAAGCTCAAGTTGTGACCCCGGTACCAAGGGCAAGTCTATCTCTGCTCATTGCACCGGGCCAGATTAATCTGGGCTGGAAGGTCTTTCATCAAGGCTGCTCTTCCCTTCTTTATAGTTCTACTTGTTTAATGAGGATTGCAAGAAGGGAATCCTTTCAGTAGGGAAATCCCTTCCTATATTCTCCTCTCTGCCACCACTGGCTAGCTAAGCTTTGTTACGAAAACAAATAGACCTACACACAAACAACAGGAAGCCCAACCTGCAGCATCTGGGCGAGGGACTGAGCAGTGCCCTTTAGGAAGCTGCCAACCCGTCCAGCTCCAGCTCGGTCCGTGTAGCTTAGAGGAGGAGGCCACACACATCTGGCCAGAGGTCAGCCTGCAGCCCCAGCCCACAGAGAAACATGCCAGCCAGGAAGGGGCGAGAAGCGGGGTTTCGGATGACTCGGGAGAGTGGTGGAAAAGTAGGAAAAGTGGCAGTAAGGAGCAACGGAAAGGGAGGAGAGGGCAGAGGCCCCGGGGCGCCCACACCGCGGTTCGGAAATAAAGGACGAGCGCCCCTCCTCCAGTCCGTGAGGATCGGGGCAGGGGCGCTGCCCGCCTCCCCGGGGTGTGGCCCAGGGCGCTGAGAAGGGGACAGCTAGCAGCCGCCGGCGCCCGGAACACAGCGCGAGCCCCCACAGCCGACGGGGGGCTTCCCCAGGCGCCAGTTCGGGGTTGGGGGCGGCCCGGGAGCGGCGGGCGGAACTCACCTTAGCCCGAGGCGCAGCAGGGACGATTGGCTGGCTGGGACCGGCGGCCAGTGAGCGGAACGCGGCGCTCTGGGAGCCTTAGTAAGGGGTGGGGGTTGGAAGGGGGAGGGGGAGGCAGGAGGAGCCTGGGCGGGTGTCCCGGGCGCGCTCACCCCACCCCTTCACCTCGCCCTCCTCTTCCTGCCCCCCCCACCCCCCCAATCCCGCGCAGGCACACGCCCTCCCGGCGGTGCCGCAGCGCCCCGGACTCCGCCCGCTCTCACCTCGCCTGAGAGCATTCTTGTGAACGTCTCTTCCCACTCGAGGGCTCTCGGATTGTTCAGGACATCCCCACCCTGGGCCGTGCCCTTCCTCTCGGGTTTGGTTTTAGAGTGAGCGCGCGAGGAAATCAAAGAATCCAGCCGTTCTGCGGGTGGGGCGTTCTGCGGGTGGGGCGCGCTGGCCCAGAACCAGATGTAGGCAGCTCTTCGGTAACCTACAGGGCTAGGAATTAGTTTCTAGATGGTTCCGCAGGGAGGGAGGTGCACGTGGAGCCCAAACGACAGCCAAGGCGTTGTATTCGCAGATTAGGCCCAGGACTGCAGTCCGGAGGGTCTCCTTGGCCTGTGCCCCTGGCAGCGCACATCTGGCGGAGAAGCCAGTTCCCTGCTTGGCGCCTGCCCTGCAGAGTGGGGGATGGAGGGTGCTGTTGGCTTGTCGGCTCCCACACAGGCCCCTTGTTGGACAAGGGGTTGACCCCTCAGTGTGTATGGGTTCACGTGGTGTATAGTTGAGCTTCAGTTGTAGGTGACACCGTTAAGACCAAAGTTTCTAAGCCTCCTTTTTGTCCTGCAATCGGCCTGTTTGGTTCTCGGAGCCCTTTAAGAAGTTTCTGGAAGAAATTTAGAGAAAACCTAAGGGTTTCTAGTGGATACACAGTGTTTCCCTCCTCCCCCATTTCTTTTAACTGCTGTTTAGGGTTAAATGCAAACTACTTGCAGCTGTTGATGGAAAAGGGCCCAGTCCCAAGTCCTGGGTTTTCCTTTGTTCCCAGGGGAGGTCCTGGGAGGAGTGGAGTGAGTGATCCTAAAGGAATGAACAGACTGGGGGGGAATCCTCCAAGTGCTACCATGTGACTAATCTTGGCTCTTGCTCGGAAAACCCAATTTGAATTTCAATTCTCACTCACACTGGGTTCCTACAACCCTGGTGGTGACTGTTCAGGGGGAAGTTCTTCAAAATTTTGCCATATACTTTCTAAGTTTTTCCCAGTCCCCAAGTTTTAGTCAAGAATGGAGAAACACATACATATTTTTAAGTTGAGGATTTGCGGGAAGGGAGGGGGACTTAAAAAAAATTGAACCCAAATTCTCAAATTTGGTCCCTAAAGTAAATTCAGAAAAAAGGCAATGGTTCTGGATCCAGGCTCTCTCTCCTATTTCTCCCCAAACATAAAACATGTTCACCAAAGAAGTGGGTGGCAAAGAAAAAGCTCCAGATGCAAGAAGAAAGAACTCCGAAGCCTTCTCTACCCCAGTGGAGCACATCCACTTTTCCTTGAAGAGTTGTCAGACATCAGCCTGAACTGGCAAAGAGTAGCCATTTTGACAGTGCTGTTAAATCCATTGGTAGGTTGGGTGGTAGTAATTTAGTGAAGGGATAGGAAACACTGAAAATTGTCAAAAATAAGTAAAAAAAAATTTTTTTTTTTGCTTTTGATGTGAGATTTCTAAATTGTGATCACACTGATTATAGAATTATGTGTTCTATTTTTGTTTCATAATACTTTATTTTCCTTCCTTCCTTCCTACTCTCTTTATTCTTTTTCTTTTTCCTATTTTCTGTCATTATTTATCAAGAGCATGCTTATTCATTTACTCATTCTTTTTTTTTAATCCCTATTCAGCTACACCATAGCTTCTCTACCCTCTTCTTCTGGTTGCTGGTGCCAGAAGCTGAGGCCTCCCAGTTCCTAGTAGCTTTGACTCCAAAGATGGAGGGAACCGGGTTTCTGAACCCTGTGAAGTGCTGAGAATGCAGTGGTGAAAAATGGTCAGTAGGATGGCCACTATCTCTGTCTTTGTGCAGCTTCTTATGTTTTTGTACTGGAAGGTCCATAAAGTCCCAAGTGACTGCCATGCTTATACTCTCCCTCTAGATGTCGTGCCAGGCAGTTCTTTCTTTCTTTTCTTTCTAAATATTTTGTTCGTTTATTTGATGGGGGGAGAGAGAGAGAGAGAGAGAGAACGTGCGCACACAAGCAGCAGGGGTGGGGGTGAGGAGCAGAGGGAGAGGGAGAAGCAGGCTGCCCCCTCAGCCGGAAGCCTGACGCAGGGCTGTATCACAGGACCCTGTGATCATGACCTGAGCTGAAGGCAGATGCACAACCAACCGAATGAGCCACCCAGGTGCCCCCAGACAGTTCTTTCTTGAGAAAGTAGTTGGGCCTTGTAAACCATATGCATACAGTGAAGCCAACTCAGTTTCCCTAGTGACAACCAACAGGATCAGGCAGCAGTGCCTGAGCCAGAGCTGCTCAGTCAGGATGGTAGAGTAGCAGCGGGAAGGGGAGCTGCACAGAATGGAAAGGACAGAATGGCCCTGTGAAAATAAAAGAAATCTTGTTTAAGATGGAGTCAGGGACCCAGCAGGGGGAGCTCCCATGCGCTAGCACTCATTAAAGGCAGACCCAACAGGAAGAGAGGGACATTGCAGGTGGGTACTTTACTCTTCAGGAGGGAGGGTGGAAGGCTTTCTAGCACAATCCAGTCAATGAGAGACTGTCACAACCCAGCCAATGAAAAGCCACTACCCTTCACATTCCCAGTTTACTTGAATGGACTTGATGTTTGTAACAGTGCCCAGGAACTTCCATTTTCCTCTCGTTCTTCTGACTTGCCTAGGTTTGCTTGTCCCAGTTTGTAATTCTCTGCTGTGCCCAAATAAACTCATATTTGCTGGTAAAATAACTGGCAGTTTTACTTTTTAGATTAACAGCCATTCAAGGAATGGGAACAGAGGCCTGACTCAGTGTGGTCCCTGGAGTGAACAGAAGGCAATGTTGAAATTCCCCACCAGGTCTATGGTATGTTCTAGTATACTAAATGCTAGGAGCAGAGGGCATTATTCCACTACTGAGGCAGCAATGGGAGTTGTCCCTCTTCTCGGTGTGGAAACAAAACCCGTCACTTGGTGGTTCTTAACTTTTTGAGGTTTGTAGTTAGAGCCCAGAGGGTGGCCTGTTCACTAGAAATGTGTTCTTCCTGTCAGCTGGCTGTGGCTACTTAGCCAGGAATTGGGATCTCAGCACCTGTTGCACTCAGGTGGGACTCTGATAAGTCACCCCGTGAATGGAACTGGCCGTGATGTGTGTCACTTGCAGACGAAATTAGTTAAGAGGTGACTTTACCACATTTTTTCCTTCCCATTTGCTAGATGCTGAGGCTTTAGGGGGTCGGAAGGAGCCCGAGTTTCTGAATCACTGAGTGGAGGAAAACCACCTGCAAACTAGGCCCAGCTTCACTGGAACAGTTATGTAGGTGAGAAAGAAAACGTGGAATTTGGGGGTTTACCTGTTACCGCATAACCCTAACAGATAGAATGGCATTCTTTTGTGTGCCAGAAATTTTGGTAGCATGTTCATGAAGTTGGGCGTCGAAGAATTACACTGTTACACTGATCACACATCAGCATGGTGGCATGTTTTCGTGGAACTGGCTCTCCTCCCTGAGAATCTCTTCGGTCCTCAGGAGGCACAGTGCTCCCAGGTCTGGCAAAAACATACACCTTTTTTGTCTCTTCATGGGCATCAAGTTGTGCCTGTAGCTCACAGAAACTATGTGCAGCCTAGCTCTGTGTGCAGGTAAACTGTTACTGTTGTGAATCATAGTTGTAGCAAAAGAAAATTTGACCTGTCAGTGAGGGAGCCCTGGTAAGGAGTCACCGCAGTCGGTGGTACTTCAGTTGAAAAGCACAGATTTACAGTTGTCTGGTCAAGACTGGTT